>APFE031120318.1:0-40137 GCA_000404065.3 Pinus taeda | reverse complement strand
CAAGTGAGAGTGGAGCCTTCAATTAAACGATAAAATATTACATATGGTACACGTCTTTACAAGTGTAAAGACTAGCAAAAGACAGACCCGTTGTTGGTTAATAGACAACAAAGTCAACAAAACTCAAAATCATACATCGCATCATGGAGTTACAAAGACTCGAAAGCAAATGCACATAAGATTCCTGACTTGCGATATGTAATTCCCTTTTTCCACCATTGATATTCTCTGCCAGATCGACGACTGTCGCAAGATCGCATCACACCATCATGTGAATTCACCGCTCTCGCATGCGACATGCGAAAACCATCAGAATTCAGATAAATTGAAGTCACGCCAATAAACTTCTCGGGTCCGCTCGCCCAGCCTAAACGCTCAATTACCACCGTCAAACTTACCTTCAATCTGACGGTTAATACGTCCTTTGATCAGCAAATCTGCTCGGTGATCCAGCGCCGTCGATCAAAACCTATTTGATCCAATAGTCTACAATGACATCACTTCGGACCACTTACACGATACTTAACATCCTTATGGAGCTGATAAAGATTAAACCACTTTAAAATATAAATGTTCGAGTCTTACATTGAGGTTAATGTTTGGTCTGATTCTGGCACAATATCCGTTGGATGATGAAGGCCATTAGATCTTACGGTCTACGACTCTTCATCTAGTAAATAGGTTGACTAGATCTCAACCCCCGTAGTTGACCATTTTGTGAGAATTGACTGTGGGATCGACAATTAGGATCTCCTGTGGCATTTCGACCAGGCTCCAAGACTTCCACTCTCTCCTACTCTCGCTAGTATATTGATCACTGTCAATCCACCGAGTCAATATGATGGTCCAGATTGATTCTCATCATTCAGCATTCGCCAGTACTTAGGTTGAAACTCCGTCGTTCATTTCTAAGCTCCACCTTATGTGACTTAATCCTGGCCACCCATCTCGAACAAATCTCATCCATTGATCTTCTAGATCCAATGGTTACTATGCATCAACACTTCACTTCTTTGCTCTTCTCTTCATTTTAGTTTTTACGGTTAGGAGTTACTATGACTCAAGGGCTTTCGCTCTCTCCTCCTTCTGCTAGTCTTCCTCCTACTCATTGCTAATGGTCTGGAAGTGCTCTATATCTTTTGCAGCCTAACGTTGACAATCACCCGCAATTTACCAAAGGGTATATAATCCCAATCGTGTCGATCATAACTTTCCTTACATAGCACTCCTTCATTCGCCAGATGATCAGCTAACATATTGGCTTTTATTCGCACATGAACGAAGTTGACAGTTCTCAGGGTTCGCAAGTGGGAATGAATACATTGAAAGACCTGTGATAGCCTCCAATGTTTCGACATTTTTCCAGGTGCTGTTCCATTACACATTTTCTTGGCCATATTTATGACCAATTTAGAGTCATCTTCAATGATGGCAGTGTGTAAATTTGACTCCACCAGGATTTCTAGGCATTGCTCTAAGGTCATGAGCTCCGCCATGTTATTAGTGGCATTCCCCAAATGACTATGAAAGATATCATTTATGTGCCTCTGCTCATCTCTTATGACACTGCCAAATCCAAGCATCCTTGGGTTGCCCTTAGAAGACCCGTCTATATTGATTTTCAAAAAACCATGAGGAGGAGGTTGCCAAATATCTTTACCAGTAGTTGTTTTTCTCACACCCTTTTCAGTGCCTTGGGGAGCTACATAATGGAGACCCAACTGCAACAATATGCTAGCATCCTGGGCCGATGGAGGGTCCTTAGGAATTTTCGACATTAAGGATCCTACTGTATCTTTGAGCTATTGTAAATTTGGACAATGATGTTCTAGGTCGAGCCTGTTTTGTTCTTGAAAATCCTGCCATTGCATTCTTCCCAGACATCCCAGATAATAAAGCCTGGAACCAGAGTCTAAGCCTTGTTAATGATCTCATTACCTGAGAAGTCTTTCCTCCAATTCTTCAAAGTGTTGGTGATGTTAAGTCTGTCCCTGTTAGTTTGCCTAAAGATTGAGGCTTCCCAATCCCACAAGGTTGAGGTGAAAGGGCAGAGGTTTAGTAAATATTCCATCATCTCCTCCTGTAAGGCACATAGATGGCATCTGGATGGGCCAAGAAAACCCCATTTTAGAAGATTCTCCCATGTGATAATTTTCGTTTGGTGAACCAACCACATAAACAACTTGATTTTCATCCATTGCAAGTTTTACCAAAGGTCATTCCACACCTGATCAAGGTTTGGATAATGAAAATCTAGGGCTATGCATGTAGCCTCTTTAAGGTTAAAGATTCCTTCAGTGTTTCTACCCCATCTTAGTTAGTCATACAAGGATGACACCGAAATCTTCCTCTGCTCCAGGTCAAGAGCTAGGGAATCTGCCTAGGCCTTCAAAGGACTCTCTTCACTATAACCAAGATCCTTCCACATTATCCATTTACCATTGTCCCTTTCTTGATCCCAGAAGTCACTTACCATAATTAAACCTTTGTTGTCAGTGTCATTTTTGAGAACGATCAGTTCTTCTCTAAATAAATTTGGTTCCTGCTACCAGTTATCCTCCCAAAACCGAGCAAGGTTCCCAGCTCGGATCTCCCAAAAACTATGCTACTGGAAAATGGCTCTATTCTCCCAAGAAAGGTTCCAATTGTGGGAGCCTTTGATGAGCCCAAACATTCGTATATGATCCCTCTCCTGCCAATTGTTTGCATATTTCTATTTCCAAATCTTGGCCCAAGGGGTAGCCGATTCCTTAAGCCACCTCCACCAAAGTTTGGCTCCCAAAACTCTGCTGATGGTTTTAGGGTCATGAAGCCCCAAACCACCATGGGCCTTAGGTTTACAGAGCTTGTCCCAAGCTACCAAAACCCACTTCTTTTTCTCTTCCCCTTTTCCCCAAAGAAAATCTCGTTGAATACTCTTGATTTGTTGCATAACTCCTTTAAGAGCAAGAAGAGCTGAAAACATGAAAATGGGAATAGCCTGTAGGACAACCTTTGTAAGCACAAGACACCCCACCAAATTCAAACATTTGCAGGTCCATTTCCTAACTTTGTCCTAAAGTTTATTAGTTACCGGCTCCCACACTCCCTTGCTTAGAGGTTTGTCTGTAAGAGGCATTCCAAGTTACCTGGAAGGTAACTGATCCATTTGAAACCTAAGAATTCTGGTGAGGTTCCTCTGAATAGAAATGTTAGTGTTAAATAATAAAACCTTTGATTTGTCAAGGCTTACCTCTATACCAGCAGCCAAAGTGAAGTCGTTTAGTATTTTTTTGAAAGCTTTGGCTTCCTTGACCATGGGAATGCCCTACAACATGGTGTCATCCACAAATTGTTGATGAGTAGAAGGATCACCATCTGGGATAAGTTTCAAACCCTCAATTCTTCCTTTAGCATTTGCGCTTTTGATTGCTCTACCTAGCCCTTCCATCATGAGAACAAATAGGTAGGGGGAGAGCGGATCCCCTTGTCTGAGACCCCTATAAGGCATAAAGGTTTTAGAGGGATAGCCATTAAGCATAATGGAGAAGCTAGCCATGGATGAAAGGGCCATAACCCATCTCATCTAGTTGTGTTCAAAGTCATAAGCTCTTAGCACTTCCATGATGTAAGACCAGCTTAGCTTATCATAAGCTTTCGCTAGGTCTAGCTGCATGATCATACCCACTTGCTTATTACTCTTAAGAGAGTGTACCACCTCGTGAGCTTGTATAAAGTTCTTGAGAATCTGTCTTCCTTCCACAAATCCAGTTTGCTCCTTTTAGACAAGAGCAAGAAGAAGGGACTTGAGTCTGTTGGCAATCACTTTGGAAATCATTTTTTACACCACATTACATAAGGCTATGGGTTTGAATATGTCTGATGTCATAGCTTTTTCCTGCTTTGGAATCAAAGCTATGAAAAAGGAATTAAGAGCATTCAAGACAGTTTTGGATCTTCTAGAGTCCTCCACAGCATCAAGGATATCTTGTTTGACTGTTTTCTAGTAGGCTTTGAAGAAGTCCACATTGAAACCATCGGGGCCAGGAGCTTTCCCATTTTGCATCTCATTGATAACTTCACTGACCTCCTCTTCAAACACAGACCTGTGAAGATTCTGGTTGTCTTCCCTGGTTACAAGCTTAGGAATGAACTTTGTGAAATTTTTTATGAAACGAGATCTATCCACCAGAGGCTCCTCTGTAATTCTGAGGAAGTGTTGAACTAGGACAAATTCCATTTATTTGTGAGAGACGAGCTCTTTCCCTTAAGAACCTTTAAGTTTTGAAATTTTGTTATGTGATTTGTGATCCAAGGTTGATCTATGAAAAAACTTCATGTTTCTTTATCCTTCTCTAATCCACTACACCCTTGATTTCTGTCTCCAGAAAATCTCCTCTTGAATGAATTGATCTTCCCATTCGTCCTGAAGAGAGTCGGCCTGAATTTTCCGTTCCTCAGTAAAACCTTCTATGATGATGATCTAATTAATCTCCTGGATTTTCTTCTCAACTTCCTTTTTGGTTTTAAAAATATTACCAAAATCTTTTTCATTCCAATCTTTAAACCTAGATTTCATGTGTTTAAGTCTCTGTTGTAACATGAACATTTTAGTGCCTTGAACGGGCATATCTTCCTTCCATCATTTGTCAATATTGCTAGTGAAGTCAGGGTGAGATAGCTAGACATTTTAAAACCTAAAAGGTTTGTTCCTCAGTGTCCCCATAAAAGTAGCTTCAATCTAGACAGGCCAGTGGTTCGAGCCTCTGAAGGGAAGGATTAAAGCTGACATATCAAGGCCTGTGAGAAGGAGGTCCTCTGAAATTATGAATCTATCTAGTTTAGATGCGACTTGAGAATCCCCTCACCTCTTATTGTTCCAAGTAAAAGTGCCATTTACTATTTCAATGTCCACTAACCCCATGTTATTCATGAAGTTATGGAAGGTAATGGAGTCTCTGCCTAGTTTTCTAGTACCGTATTTTTTCTCTGTAAGAGATCTGATCATATTGAAATCCCCTGCGAGAATCCAGGGCATATCATGATATCTCTCTCTTAGCTCCTCAAGGGAGGTGAGAAGCTTAACTTTGTCTTCTATTTTTTGAGATCATATAGATCTCCTTATTACTCAAAGGTTGAATCACTAGCGATAGATAGTTCCTAGAAGCTTCAGCATCTAGGATTCCAAGTTTATGAGGATCCCATAATGTAAGAATCCCACCCTCCGAGTTGTCAACTTTAACCTCTATATACTCATAATTGATTAACCATTTGTTATGTATCTCTCTGATCTTGTCCACCGAACATTTTGTTTCCTGAATAAAAACCATATATGGCTTTTCTTCTTTTATTCTACTGCTAAGATTTCTTTATTTCCTTTTACTTCCTAGACCCCTAATGTTTCAAGTTGTTAGATTCATTAAGAAAAGTTTGTAAAGGAGTAATTGTTAAGGTCCCTCATCTTACTTGAGTTGATCATAAGTTTCCCACATTCTGTCAACAACTCATTCTGTTTTTTCTTCATCTTTTCCTACCCAGGTTCTTGGAAGTATACATTGGTGTATCCTCCATCATTTTCACCCCTCTATTCTCTTGGATATCGTGGTTTCTTTTGACTCCCAAACCCTTCATTTGTGATCTCTAGAGGAAGAGTTGTTGAACTCTATCAAACTCCTCTACTGGTAGAGAGTCTACTCCTTTAGTGATTACCTGCTCCAGAAACTTTTTTAGATCTAAATTCTTCCTCTCTAGAATCTCCTGCAATTCATGGTCTTCCATTCCAACCTCACTTGGGGTCATTTCATGGTCCCTACTGAGGTCCATCATGCTTGGCTTATCATCCTTTTGTTTATTGTTGTCTGGTATATCCTCCATATTGGCATCCCTTTCCTTCTTAGTGGTAATATTCTCTAATTCCTGGTTTGTCCCTTTGTTTCCAACTTCTTCTTCTAATATCTTGAAACTATTGGGGTTTGGTTGTCCATCTTCATTAACTTTCTTTTGATATTGCATACCTCCTTTCCCTTTACCTCCCACCTTAGTAAAACCCTCGGTATCTTTACCTGTAGTGTCTTTCGTCTTGTTCTCCAGCTTGTTCAATGGGTAGTCCCTGTATAGGTGCTCGTGTTCATGGCACTTACACACCTAAATGGGATGTGTTCATAGTCCACCGCTTGCACCCATTCCTCGTCATACACCTCTAAAATGATTGCATCTTGAAATGCCCCAGATAAGTCCATTTCCACACATATACAGGCAAAGGAAGTGTATTTTCCTCTTAGAGTAGCATCAGAGATCTTTATAATATGCCTTAGCTTGTTGCCGATAGCCTTTAGAGACTCTGACAGCCAATAATATAAAGGACGGGAGTAGAGTCTTATCCATACTGGTATCGATGTGAAAGTTTCTCACTCTAGGACTAAGTTCATCACCCATGGTCGCATGTAAAAGCTTGTAAAAGCATAAAAATAGGGTCCTCCCTTGAACACTCTATCTTTATCCTCTAAGCTTGTGAACACCATTGTAAAGAAGCCCTTGGACCCAAGGTGAAGGTTAATTTCCCCCTTTGGTTTCGAGTGGTTCCTTATCCATGCTCGCAAGGCCTTCTCCGTTGGCCAAATCCCCATAAATTTGCAAATAACTGCATATTCTACCATGTGATCTCTGTGCACTTGTAGCACTGGGTCACTTAAAACAACCCAAGGAATAGTGGTTGACTTGGGTTTCCAGACCCCTATTTTACTCATTGGAGCAACTTTCTGACTGCTAACCTCTATCCTCTTCTCCTTACTAGCTTCCTCATTATTCTCTTCCTATCCATGAGGTCTGATATTTTCAGCTTTTTCTGTATTCATAGTCTCTGTTTCCACCTCCATTGGTTTCTTAAAGCTATGCGGTCCAGTTCCCTTGCTTCTTTCCATAGCCACTTAAATGTAGGAGGGAGCTGAACTCCCTCCTCCGCGCCCTGCCATGGTAACCAATGGCAAAACCCTAACACAAAACCCTAGTTCAGGTTCCCAAAATCAATAAATCAAATTTTAATAATAATTTTTAATTAAAAATAACTTTTAATCAAAAAAAATTACATGTATAAAAAGTGAGATTTATGGGTGAAGAGCTAAAGGATTTTCACAATGCATAAGGTCTAAAATCCATGAAGATGGAAATGTTTTCTATCATGAAAAGGTACATTAAGGTAGTAATGTGTCACAAATAAAATGATTGATGATGATTACTATTTATTAAAATAAAATTAATTTATTTAATTTTAAGAAAAGTTAGAGATGAATTTTTTTAAAGATTTTACTTTTTGTATTAAAAATATTTAGAGTAGTTCAAAATCATTATCAATTTAGTGATTTTATAGGTTAACAAGGTTGGTATTGCGACAAATATTTTGAAATGGTAGTTCTACATTCATGTATGAGGGTGATGTGAGTGCCTTTTTAACATAAATATTTTAAACAAAAAATAATGTTGACTATAATAAAAAGCATAAATAAATATACATATCTGGTTAATTTTAATTAAAAACATTATAAAACACTAATAATTTCATTCTCGGCATTAATTGTTAATATAACAATTCAATATAAAAATAATATTTTATTACAAATAAAAATATTTTAAATATCTATAGAGCAATATTTTTAATAGAATAATTATAATTATTAATATTTTTATTAATTCCCCTCATTTAAACTTGAAAGGTTAAATTTTTATTTCCTAAATAATCAGTATTATAATTACACTCATTGACATTTTTTATTATTTAATTATTATAATCATTTACTTACCGTTTATTTTATGATTAATTTAATGACCTCAATAATAATTTTCTTAATATGATTTTTTTTAAGAAAACAATATTCTCTACTTCACATTACTCCTTTGCTGGAAAAATATCTAAATAACAAATTTTTAGTAGTTTACTTTTATGTCTTTTTAAAAGAAAGTAATTTTTTTAAAGACAGTTTTTTATTTAAAATAATAATTTAAATATTCCCAATCCCATATAGTAAAGCAAAAATAATTCATGAACTTTATTTAGGCTCAAATTTTTTGGAATCATGTTTACGGTGTGTCATTTTGTTTTTGAAAATAATTTTTTTTTTTTGTGAGTTGGGGTGGGACTCTCTGATTTACATGTCCATTATGTACCCTTCTATGGGTGAAGGGTAGCCCAAGATTTGAACCCAAGACTTCTGGTTTAGTGAGACTTCATTTCCACTTCCGGTTCGGTGAGACTTCATTTCCACGGATTTACATGTCCATTATGTACCCCTCTACGAGGAAGGGTAGCCCAAGATTTGAACCCAAGACTTCCGGTTCGGTGAGACTTCATTTCCACGGATTTACATGTTCATTATGTACCCCTCTACGAGGAAGGGTAGCCCAAGATTTGAACCCAAGACTTCCGGTTCAGTGAGACTTCATTTCCACTTCCAGTTCGGTGAGACTTCATTTCCACTTCCAGTTCGGTGAGACTTCATTTTTCCACTTCCAGTTCGGTGAGACTTCATTTCCACGGCCCTTGCCGCTTGAGCTACCCCATGTGGACATTTTTGGAAATAAACTTCCCAAGATTTGAACCCAAGACTTCCGGTTCGGTGAGACTTCATTTCCACGGCCCTCGCCGCTTGAGCTACCCCATGTGGACATTTTTGGAAATAAATTTTGCTACTAGTGTAATTAGGTAATTTTTTTCAATTAAGATTATGTATAAGTTTAAGTTCGGAGTAAATTTGACAGATTATGTATCTTTAATGATAATATTTTAGTGAAAATGTATTTAACAATTTTTTTGTGTATAAATTATATTTTGCAAATAGAACTAAGTGAAATTTTTTATTAAATCTAATAAGTTATATACCTATAATGATAACATCTTAGTCAAAGTAAATGTGGTGTTGTTCATTGATATAGGTTATTCTCTGCATTGAATAAGGTTAGGTGCAAGTTTCTAATAAACTTGATAGAATGCATCCTCTAAAGTGTGGAAGTTTAGGTATTTTATTTCAATAATATGTGAATGATTTTTCTAATTTATATATAATATTTAAATAAAATAATTTAAAATGATAAATTTTGTAAAAATAATAAGAAATGGATAGTAAAACTTATTCTTAATAAAACCTTATATATGTTTTTAAATTAAAAAAGAATACTAAAAATTATGAAAAAATATTTATGAATAAAATTATTTTTTAATAATTATATTTAATATTATATTAATAAATTAATTTGTAATAAACAAATCTTCCTAAAAAAATTATCTTTAATATACATTTTAATGTACTTTTTTCATAAGATTTCATATACTTTTGTTGTTATCTAAAATCAATTATTTTAAAGTTGTAGACACTTTTAAAATAAAAATATAATTGAAATTTTAAATATAAAAATTTTCAATGAAGCTTTATATTTCAAATAATTTCTTGTTAACATATATTACTCCAACCAAATAAACTAAATACACACAATCCATATATGCAAATCAATAGTAACATGTCACCACGGTTATTCAATAATGATATGACATACATTTAAATTGTCATAAAAAAGTATTTTTTTATTGTGAAATTGGAAACAAGTGGTTTTTTTAGTGTGAATTTTAATTTTATAATATATGTTTTATTTTTAATTTTAAATATCCAGTAAATATAAAATTAAATCGTTTTATAAAAAATAAATAAACAAACATATTATAATACATTTACTATAATTATTTTGTAAAAATAATAATTTAAAACATATATTATTTGTATCCTTTTATTATATATATTTAAATAAAATTATTTAAAATTTTCAAAAACATAATTTCAATATATTTAATTAAAAATATTACTTTAATATTTTTTATTTATTAAATTAATATATATAACATAATATGGTATTAAATTAAATACACATAATTCTATATTCTCATATCATCATATTATGTGCAGCATTATTCAAATACATAATCATTATATATATATATATATATATATATATATATTTGCATGTACACCATTTATGTGAAATTACTAATTAGTAAATACGTTTTTCAACCTATATATCATATGTGTTTTATTATTTTTAATAATCAGAAATTAATAATGAATGATTATAACAAATTTTTATTTTTTAGTAATCTTAAAATTTATAGAAATGATCCCGAATGCGGGTGAATAGTCGGCTCAAGGATACGGAGGAGGTGTGGAGGGTGGGCGCGTGGCGGCCCACAAATGCCAAATGTAAATGCGGCAAAACGGAGACATGGTCTCGCACATTTATATTTATTGCAGCATTAATGTTGCACTCCCGTGAATTTGCTTTATCTGCAATGACGACTAGTCCAGTACTCACTCCTGTTTCTCCTCTGCGCGCGTTCAGGCTCATCGAGGTAGCAGCTCCTTGTTGTTCCTCACACACTAACCCAATTCCCTGCTTCCCTTCGACTTTGGTTCATGGTGCTGAAAGTCATCAGCATGCTCAGTCTCCTTTACAGTTAGGGTGCTCACTCCTTAGTCGCTCCCCTGCCATTCCCTTTCTGTTTGTCAGGCCTTCTCTACTCATCACGCCTCGAGAACGACCCAGAATGGGGTGAAAACGGGGAAGTTCTCGTGGCCGAGTCCTCCGCCAGCCATCCTCTACCACTTTAGAACACTCGCCGGACGCTTCAAAGTTCTACTACAACAGATATCCTACCACAAGAAGTGGTAGGGGCAGGGGAAGGGGGAAAGTCACTGCAGATGTTTGCTCACACCATTCTCAAGCAGACACAGCCCGATTTCGTATTCCCGGCTCTCTTGGAAACTCATCCTTCATCGTTTCAGTTACAGTCGAAAGGTGTGAGGACGCTGTGGGTTTGGGGAGGTTGATCCTGGGGCTCCTCTGGAAGACCTGATGGCTGACCAACACATCTCCCAGTGCCGAGATTCAGGTGGCTTGCCTATCATAAATAAAAACGTAAATGTTGGCCCTAGTGCACTAGTGGGAGGTGACCCTTCAAGTTCTGCGACCCCTCCTTCTGAATCCAAAGACTCAGACCATTTTGGGTGCCGAATTGTAGAAGAACAACCTTCGACCTCGGATGAATATTGAATTACTCTGCGCCTCTAGCTTTTGGTCAGTTGCTGAAGAAAGAAGTTCAACTCCCTCTAGTTACACAGTTTTCATGCTTGTAAGGTCGCTAAATCAGGTCTATGTGTTATTAAGGGCGGCTTTCTCTATTATGTTTGTGTCGGTTTATGTTTATGTTTATGTCCAAATGCTAGTTGTGCACAAGTCAGTCCTGGTCACTGTATGGGTCAGTTTTTGGTCACTGTGTGGGTCAGTTTTTGGTCATTGTCAAGATTTGGATTCTCATGTTTTCAGACATTACAAATCCTGATGTAAGTCAAGACGCAAGTTCTCTAGCAAGTCAAGTGTTTTTTTGTAAGAAGGCCAACTCCATGGCTAGAACTCTCGAGGCATCTGCCTCTCTGTAATATCTTTTTGTATCAATATAGGAGTAGACCAATTAAGGAAAAAAAAATTATATTACGTTAAAAGAATTTAATCAACATTGATTCAATACTCTACTAAAAAGCACTTTCTTATTCACTGTGCATAGGTTTGTAATTATAACACTGCTTATGACATTGTGAAATGCCCATTATGATATACTTTAAATAGGTCTCATAAAAATATTTGTAGCTACAAAATTAATTTAACATTTTATTTACAAAATAATTTTATCTACTTATATAATAATTTTATGCATAGGATAATTTTGTTACTCAACATTAGTAATTATTAAAAAAAATTATGTTTAAAAAATTATAAATATAGATAAATTTTTAATAATACTAATTTTCTTTTTTATCTTACACTATAATAATTATTATTATTTAATCAAAAAAACATTGCGGGCACATTACACTTGTTTAAAATAATAAATATAATATATTTATCTTTAATGGATGTATAAAACCTAATCAATATAGTAAATATTTTCCATTTAAAATATAAAAAATATATATATTTAGATTTTTTTTTTAAATTATTGAAAATTATTAATCAAAAAGGAAAATCATTTATATTAAAGTTTAATCTATCGAGGGATATTAAACTTTAAAAATTAACATAAAGGCTTTTAATTAAATTATTAATTTATTACAAAAAATTTATTAAAAATATATTTAAAAAAATATTTAAAATTTAAAATATTAAATTAGTTAAAAAAAAATTATATTAAATATTTAAATTGGTATTGTGCATATATAAGTACCGATAAAAAAAATTCTTATTTCAATTTCTTTCCTTTTTTAATAATTTATATGTTTTTATGTTAGATCTAAGATTTTTGTGAGTTATAATATAGAGAGTAGTCTTTCGGATTAATTACATTGTAAGGATTGGGTCAACCTTTTGAGCCAACTAATGTGTTCATCCTCAGGACAAGGTGAGAAACCACACTATCTATAACATCCCTATAATAACTCAATGTAAAATCAAACATTTATGAAATAGTAATTTTGAAAGTTACGATTTAGTTACAAAAACTAATTCTTGATATTCATGGAAACTGAATGAGGATGAAATAAAGAAAGGAAAGAACTGTCATATTAGGGAAGAGCTGGAAGGAGCTAGGGTTACGTCTTAAGAGCTGCCATTGATTATTAGAGGGAGCGATATCATTGTGAAGCGGTGGGATCAAAGCCATTATGTGAAAGTGACCACTGTTGGGTGAAATTAGTGACAGATTTCGGGTTTAAAGATCGAGAGTAGCTTGTTATCAAATTTCACAGACGCCAGAATTTGGAAGAATCTACCAATCGCATGACTCATGATTGTTGTCATCATATACTTGATTGAGCCTATCCGCATAAGATTATTGAGAGAGCGGCCTGCATGATTCATGTTTTATTTTGGATGGCTTGTGGTGGTACAAATGAAAAAGACAAGTTAATCTCTTGAAATATTCTTTGTTTATGTGCACAGAAAGATATGGTTAATAATGTCCATGCTCTTTAAAGTAAATTCTTTATTTTGGTGCACAAAGTATAGTTTGGTTATGAATGCCAGGTATTGCAAAGTTTCTATGTATTAAAATATTGCAGGAATATAAGTCCTCTTGAAAATATTTATTGCTTAGTTTATGCACAGTAAAAGCTAAGTAGTTTTGTGATTTGAGAAGAGATGTATTTTCTTGGCAAAGAAAATATATTAGTACATGTAAATAAAGATTATATATCCCTCTTGGTAATGAAAATAGGGTTTTTACTTGAATAACCTAAAGAGGGTTTTTACTTAAATAACTTTAGTATGGGTAATAATATATTACTACATGTAGAATAAGGTTATATATTCCTCTTGTAAAGAAAATGTATTACCGCATGTGGATAAATGTTGATTATATTTTCTTGGTAGATAAAATATATTACTACATGTAGTTAAAGGTGGTTATTACTATATATAAGAAAAGATGGTTATTATATATATTTGAAACATTAAAATATAAGTAGCATTTATTGTCTTTATATAACTTGCATATGTGTTTATGTAAGGAAAGATAGGATGAATTCTCTTAAAAAGGGATTTCGTAGTCTTTTTCATGGAAGGGAATATAGATTTAAGAGGGTGATTTGTGAAATATTCTCATGGGTAGAGAGTTCTCTTGAAAAACAGTACTTAGTTATGAGAAAATATAATAACCTATGCATAGATAAAATGCACAGAGGTAAGTATAGGAACCTTATTTGGAAAGAATATATCCTTTTATGCATGAAAGATAAGTTAATGGTGTTAATCTCTTTGCAAGAGTTTGCAAAAGTTACATGCTTTGGTGAGTAAGAAGGTAAAGGATTTGGTTGTTGTATATTAGGTAGTTTGATTTATTTGTGTGGTTTAATGCATAAACGGTTACCGTTATTATTATCTTAGTTCTTATGTGCAAAAGAAAGGTTGAATATGATACTTTCTTGAAAACAAATGCATGAGGACTTTTTTATGATACTTTCATGGAAAAAAATGCATAATAACTTTGTACATAAATAATAGAGAAACTATGTTGGGTTCTTGAAAAATAACTATATGAAAAGAACACATATGCAAAAGCATAGAAGCAATAGTTTATTACACGCATGAAGATATAACGATTGTGTTATATATTTTAAAGAGAGAGACATGGATTTGTAGAACTATTGGGTTAGATATTTTAAAGAGAAATATGCATTAGTATGAATAAGAATTGTGGAAAGTAAAACAAGTATTTACTTGAATAAATGTACTAGTTAATTATTATGACATGCTTGATAATTATTTGTGCACAACGTTGTTAGAAGTAGCATGTTGTGATGTTATATTTACAACTGTTCATGCACATGAGTAGATGTTAAAAGATCACTTTTAGAGTTTGATTATTGATTGATTAATATTGTATCTAATCTTGTTGCCAAAGCTTGTTGACATTAACAATGACAGGAAACAATGACGGTTTGTGCCAAAGAAAAATGATGTTTAACATTGTGGTAGGTAAAGAACTAATGGTCCATGCTCATGAGTATGAGTTGCGAGATCATACATTGATAGAACAATCATGCCAGAATGTTGTAGCAAGTGGCGATATGCAGGTGCAGGGCTTCATGGAAAATGTAATAGCTTTTAGCTAGACACGTGACATTTTAATGATATTTTCATTTTAATATTTTATAAAAATGGTAAGGGATGGAATCCCTTATAAGCCATTGAGTGAGGGGTGAAAACCCTCACGAGCATTTAATAATAAGATTAAATGTTTGCTGCTTTTCACCTTATGGGGTTTCCAGGGTATATCGATGTTCAATGATGTGATTTCTTATTGTGTCAATTTGTTGATGTTGAATCCTTGATTATGTTGGTTCCTTATTTGATGTGATAATCATAATGTCAAGTATGTGATTAATTAATATGGTTAAGGGAATCATGAAATGGTTGCAAGATTCATGAGACAATTTATGTTAATATACTACAACAGTGATGGTCAATGGTTATGCAACTTACTGTCCTCTATTGCAATTTACTTTATGTACTAATGAACATTATATCTAATGGTTAATGAGGAATGTGGAGTAGTGATTTTGGATAATTACTTGTGGGTAATTTGTGCAAAAAAATTCTAACTCCCTGCTTTTACATGTGAGGTTACCGGGGTACGTTACAAGTGGTATTAGAGCTAAAGGTTACAACACTAGCGCCTTTGGGAATTGGTAAGCGGAAAATAAATTGAGGTATTCAACCAGTGGACATTAAGTCAGGTATGAGTTTAAAAATCTACATATTTATTTATGTAGTACACTACTTTTGACATGGTATGTGCGATTCATGTTTATAACTGTTTTGAGTAGTAAGTAATAAAGTTTGTTGCATAACTATGTTTATGACATTGGATTCTTGATGAAGATAAAAGACAATAAAACTTTTGTCACACTTATGAACAATATTGAACACTCATTAAGGAAAGTGACAATCAACTACCAACTTTTTCTTTGCAAATATGGCAATAATAATGATTCATTTAATGAACATGATTGAATTTAAAATGAACTAATTTTAATGAGTCAATGCATGAATGTAAAATACAGGGAATGTCCTTGAATATGACGATATAGTGTTTTAAAAAGACATTGTAAGAACCCCTTTAGATATTGAAAATAAACAATGAGTCGAGTAATGAGACTTGACTGTAATAACTAATTTTTGAATTAAGTCTTGTCATGGATGCATTAAGATGGTTGGTAGTTGTGATTGGTTAGTGTTGTATTACTAACTAATAGAACTTATATGCATTGATTGAATTTGATTTAAGATTATTACAATTCGTAGACAAGTGATTATGGTAATTACTTGGTTTATCGGCTGTTGATGATAATACACTATGGGAAATTGGAAATGTTTAGATTGTTAACTCAACTATTATTGACATTTACACATTAATGAATATTTGCATATACTTTTATGCATGACAATATTGTATGCATAAAACTAAAATGATTTGGAAAGTGAATACTTGTTAAATGATGCATATTTATAAATAATGTTGTTGATGGGATTAAGTAGTGGTAGCTTAATGGCAACAAGAAACTCATCACGTAAAATGTTGCAATGTGAATTGCAACCGTAAATGAGAAAGCATAATGTTATATGATATGCATGATTGTGTTATTTGGAAAAACATAATGCATACAAAATGTATGTTAGTTATGTTTCCTATCAATCTAGATGTTGTGGACCCATGTTGAGGGTTAAGTGTAAATGCATGGTGTACATGCATGTTAATGATAATGTTCATATGGATCATTATGTAAATTACTTTGGGAAAGAGTAATAAACGAGAAATTTAACATGCCAAATAGTTGCAGATAGTTGTGAAAGGCTATAAGGCCTTGGGTTGATGGTGGTTGCCTACCCAAAGGGGTTGATGGTACTTTCCTGCCTAGATTTCCTCTCCCTAGAGATCAATGATCTCAGTAAGGGAAAATAATTTGATAAGATGGTGAAGAGGGTAAAAGCCTAAGGCAACTGTATTGATTTGAAGCCTGCTAGAGGAGGCCCAAAATTCCTCATAGATGGGATGTTGTCAGAGGAATAGGGAGGATGCTACTAAGAGGAATCCTATATTGGACTCTATGTGGTCATTGGAATTCTTGAGCTGGTTGGCCAGTGGAATTCCATGTTAGACTTGATAAGGTCTCTATCAAAGAAACGGTCTAGATGTGAAAATGACTCGATCTGGTTGTGGAAACTAGTTCCCATGGGTTGGGAGGAGAATTATTTAGCCTATTATGGTTCTCATAGCTAAAGAAATTAACTAATCAGCTATATGTTATGTTAAAAATGAATTTTATATATAATTGTGTAAGCATGTTATGTACATCTTAACAAGAAATGAGCCTTGTGCTTGGTAAGGAATTATTGGCAGTGGAGTTCCTTTCTTGTATTGCTAATATTTTAAATGTCTTAGCACGAGTTAAGACAGTATGCACTTTGTGCATTTATTGATCATTTTGATGATTATAGAGGTAGGCGCTCTGTGAATACTTTCAGAAGTACTGTGTGGATGTATTTACTGAGAGTAAATACAATGTACATGTGGTGCATTGATTTATCATTTTGATGATTAATGTTAGTGCTGTTTAAGTACTTGTAAAAGTATTGTGATTTAAATATCATCTAACATTGAACAATTGATTGAAAGTTAAAAGTATTTCATTTGACTCAAAATGTTGTGACTAATGTGATTGAATTTGTTGGTCATACATTACAGGTTACTTACCATGGAGTGTTGATGGGTTGTCCAAACATTATTAAAATGCTTACGTGAAAGTGCTCATGATTCTCAAGAGTAATTGGTAAATAATTGTAAGTTGATATAGAGATTTGTTTATTGTATACTATGAATTTGAATAAGGGCCAAGTGACGGAAATTAGAACTTGCATATTTTTGCAGTTATAAATGCTTATGACTATTGATTTTTCTTATGTTATAACATTACAATTTTTGTTTATTGTCATTTCTTGGAATGAAATCTTTGATTTTAAAGAGGAAGGATCACTTTTTGTGCGGTTCAGATGGTTATATCATAAGTAAAATCTAAAGTTCCAATGAGAAATGAACATCGAGGACAGTGTTCTTGTTAGGGGGGAGTATGTAACATCCCTAAAATAACTCAATGTAAAATCAAACATTTATGAAATAGTAATTTTAAAAGTTACGAATTAGTTACAAAAACTAATTCTTGATATTCGTGGAAACTAAATGAGGATGAAATAAAGAAAGGAAAGAACCGTCATATTAGGGGAGAGTTGGAAGGAGCTAGGGTTATGTCTTAAGAGCCGCCATTGATTATTAGAGGGAGCGATATCGTTGTGAGGCGATGGAATCAAAGCCATTATGTGAAAGCGACCACCGTTAAGTGAAATAAGTGACAGATTCTGGGTTTAAAGATCGGGAGTAGCTTGTTATCAAATTTCAAAGATGCCAGAATTTGGAAGAATCTACCAATTACATGACTCATGATTGCTGTCATCATATACTTGACTAAGCCTATCCATATAGAATTATTGAGAGAGCGGCTTGCACGGTTCGTATTTTATTTTGGATGGCTTGTGATGGTACAACTGAAAAAGATAAGTTAATCTCTTGAAATATTCTTTGTTTATGCACATAGAAAGATATGGTTAATAATGTCCATGTTCTTTAAAGTAAATTCTTTATTTTGGTGCACAAAGTATAGTTTGGTTATGAATGCCAGGTATTGCAAAGTTTCTATGTATTGAAATATTGCAGGAATATAAGTCCTTTTGAAAATATTGTTGCTTAGTTTATGCACAAAGTTTCTATGTATTAAAATATTGCAGGAATATAAGTCCTCTTGAAAATATTTGTTGCTTAGTTTATGCACAGTAAAAGCTAAGTAGTTTTGTGATTTTCTAGAGAGTGTTAAAAGTTAAGTAGCTTTATTATTTCTTTGGGATAAATTACACAAGGTTCTTGCTAAGTACCCAAGATATCCTCTTGAGAAGAGATGTATGAGACATCTAAAAGTTCTTGGGGAGATTGTTGTTTATATTTTCTTGGCAAAAAAATATATTAGTACATCTAAATAAAGATTATTTATTCCTCTTGGTAAAGAAAATAGAGTTTTTACTTGAATAACCTAAAGAGGGTTTTTACTTAAATAACCTTAGTATGGGTAATAATATACTACATGTAGAATAAGGTTATATATTCCTCTTGTAAAGAAAATATATTACTGCACGTGGATAAATATTAATTATATTTTCTTGGTAAAGAAAATGTATTACTACATGTAGTTAAAGGTGGTTATTACTATATATAGGAAAATATGGTTATTATATATATTTGCAACATTAAGAGATAAGTAACATTTACTGTCTTTATATAACATGCATATGTTTATGTAAGGAAAGATAGGATGAATTCTCTTTTCTTAAAAATGGATTTCGTATTCTTTTTCCTAGAAGGGAATATAGATTTAAGAGGGTAATTTGTGAAATATTCTCATGGGTAGAGATTTCTGTTGAAAAACAATACTTAGTTTTGAGAAAATATAATAACCTATGCATAGATAAAATGCACAAAGATAAGTCATAGGAACCTTCTTTGGAAAAAAAAAATATATCTTTTTATGCATGAAAGATAAGTTAGTGGTATTAATCCCTTTGCAAGACTTTGCAAAAGTTACATGCTTTGGTGAGTAATAAGGTAAAGGATTTGGTTGTTGCATGTTTGGTAGTTTGATTTATTTGCATGGTTTAATGCATAAACGGTTACCGTTATTATTATCTTATTTCTTATGCGCAAAAGAAAGGTTGAATATGATATTTTCTTGAAAACAAATGCATGAGGACTTTTTTATGATACTTTCATGGAAACAAATGCATAATAACTTTGTACATAAATGATAGAGAAACTATGTTGGGTTCTTGAAAAATAACTATATGAAAAGAACACATATGCAAAAGCATAGAAACAATAGTTTGTTACATGCATGAAGATATAACAATTGTGTTATATATTTTAAAGAGAGAGACATGGATTTGTAGAACTATTGGGTTAGATATTTTAAAGAGAAATATGCATTACTATGAATAAGAATTGTGGAAAGTAAAACAAGTATTTACTTGAATAAATGTACTAGTTAATTATTATGACATGCTTGATAGTTATTTGTCCACAACATTGTTAGAAGAAGCATGTTATGATGTTATATTTACAACTTCTGCACATGAGTAGATGTTAAAAGATCACTTTTAGAGATTGATTATTGATTGATTAATATTGTATCTAATCTTGTTGCCAAAGCTTGTTGACGTCAACAATAACAGCAAACGATGGTAGTTTGTGCCAAAGAAAAATGATGTTTAACATTGTGGTAAGTAAAGAACTAACGGTCCATGCTCATCAGCACGAGTTGCAGCATCGTACATTGATAGAAAAATCATGCCATAAGGTTGTAGCAAGTGGCGATATGTAGGTAAAGGGTTTCATGGGAAATGTAATAGCTTTTAGCTGGATAGGTGACATTTTAATGATATTTTCATTGTAATATTTTATAATAATGGATAAGGGATGGAATCCCTTATAATCCATTGAGTGAGGGATGAAAACCCTCACGAGCATTTAATAATAAAATTAAACGTTTGTTGCTTTTCACCCTACGGGGTTTTAAGGGTATACCAGTGTTCAATGACGTGATTGCTTATTGTGTCAGTTTGATGATGTTAAATCCTTGATGATGTTGGTTCCTTATTTGATGTGATAATCATAATGTCAAGTATGTGATTAATTAATATGGTTAATGGAATCATGAAATGGTTGCAAGGTTCATGAGACAATTTATGTTAATATACTACAACAATGGTGGTCAATGGTTATGCAACTTATTGTCCTCTATTGCAATTTACTTTATGTACTAATGAACATTATATCTCATGGTTAATGAGGAATGTGGAGTAGTGATTTTGGATAATTACTTGTGGGTAATTTGTGTAAAAAAATTCTAACTCCCTACTTTTACATGTGATAGCAGGGATGGATCATGGTTCAGGGTAAGTTGTTCAAAACTAGTCGTTGATAAAATAAAATTATTTAGGAATATGTGAAAAGATGTTTATTGAGTTAGAAAATAATTGTTTTGTGATAATTAATTACTTAATATAGAATGTGTAAATTATTTATCAAATTAAATAATAATATAATCTAAGAATAACTAATGAATATAATATTAGTAGTTAGGGTTGATTTATTCAAGGTAAGTTAAGTAGGAAGGCTAGTCGTTATCTTTAATAAATTAGTTATAATATTTTTAAAATAATAATTAATATATTTATCGGATTAAAAAAAAATATTTTTTAAACATAATTTAAAATATTAATACTTTAGGTTGAGAATAAGGTGGAAACTAGCATTTATAATAAATTAGCTAATAATATTATTAAAAATAATTATATAATTTATATCTGGTTGAGAATTAGTTGTTTAGGCATGGAATTAGTTTAAATTTTATAAATTTATTTATATATATATTAAAATTTATAAATAATAACAATCATGAATTATTTGTTATTTAATAATATTTTTTATTAATGTTAAAGTTGTATGTCTTTATTTTTTTTTTTACTTTAATTTACCTATATTTAAATTAAGTGAGAGTAGCTACTCTGTAGCCCTTGTTCAAATGTAAGAATTCATTCATACTTTTCAAAGTTCAATAATTCATTTAGACCAGCATAAAACACTTGATATAAAACTTGTTTTATTATAGTGAATAATTTATTTTTTTAGATAATTTTGACAAAGCAAGAATAAAATACTATATCATTAAAAATATATTTAACAATTAGAAATATAAAACTTGATTTAACATCACAAGGATAAGAAATATTACTCCCTGACCTTTATCATTTAAAAAAAAAAAAATTATTATGCTATTGGAAATAAAATAAACACTTAACATCTGATTTAACATCACTAGGATAAGAAATCTTACCCCCCAAACTTAATAGAAAAGATAAAATCTCATTACTGCTAGCCACTGGATCTGTACTCCTAAAAAACAAAAATTTGGAATAGAGTGGAGAAGGTAACATCTTATTATTGCAAGCCAATCAATCTTGAACCCAAAAAAACAAAAACTAGTCGTCAGGATTACTGTTAGTCATTGATATTACGTCACCCAGAGGAATTCTCGTGTCACGCAATTCAAGAGCCAATCAAACTGGACGCCGTCAACTTGAGGAATGGCTTTCAATTCAAAACATGCCATCCAAGTATGCGCACAAATCAAAATAATTTATTCGTGAAACTGTTGTTTAGTCGTTATACCGAGAGATGATACTAATTAATTAATCATTCAAAATTTCTATCATAATTTTATACATGTGATCGAGGGAAATATAAGAAATTTGAAGGAGCACTCCACGTCTCCACACTTATATTCATAGTCCTCCCAATCTTTGCTAATGACATCTAAATAATCATCTAATAATAATAATAATCTTCATTACTTTGCCTTGTATATGCAAGCCACTGACTTGTTCAACCGCTGTTTCCTTAGAATATTTCAGACTTTGACATTCTAACAATCAAATTAAATAATTCAAGTTTCTAAATATTTTTAAAATCTACAATTTAATATAAATTCAATATTTTGCTTAACAAAAAAGTTAGAATTAAAATTAAATTAAAAAAACAAAAAAAACAAAAAAACTCCACAATTGATTTGGTATCTAAGTAGAATTAGACAAATTTCAAAAGCGGGAGTCCAATCACAATTCAAAAGCCATTCAGCGGTTCGACTCTTACACGTAAAAGATTTCCAGTTATCCAGCCACGAATCAACTCCTCATCCCAAATAATTTAATATTGTCTAATTATTTTAACAATTTTTCACAAAATCTATGTGCTAAAAGCTACAGTTAGACGTCCCTAGACGATAAAAAAATGTGGGAATCTGATAATAAAAAAATCAAAAATTTTCATAATAAGAATATTTAATGTGGGAATCTGATAATAAAAAAATCAAAAAATTTCATAATAAGAATATTTAATGTGGGAATCTGATAATAAAAAAATCAAAAAATTTATAATAAGAATATTTAAATGAAGTTTTTAATAGTAGAAATAAATTTAGTATTATCTAAAATTTATGAAAAATTTAAAAATTTTGAAATTTAATAATTATAATTTCTGCAAAATTTTTAATTAAAATTTCTATAATTTATAATAAAAAAATTCATAATTTTACAAACAAATTTGAAAGCTACCTAAACTATGGCCTAAAGGTAGGTCGATGACCATCCTTATAAATTACTACGAGTTGCCTTCAAACCCTAGTCACTATCCATAAACGGCAGCCAAATCTGGAGGCTGCATAACAGAAATTCGAAGCAGGCTGGTTCTGGGATTTGGCTCTTTGGCCCTCATGGATTCCAATATTGTGAAATGTTACTATCCGGATGTTCGGGCTGATGCGAAGCAGTTGGTGACTAACCTTCCACTTGTATCTGGGTTTGTTAGGTGTTTCGCACCACACCCCATGGAATTGGATATGCCTCTGCTACAAAGACTTAATGCCTTCTAGTTAAAGGGTATTTTTATTTAAATTGCAGATTTGGAAAATATTTTGGAATTTTATCGGAAAATTAAGAAAATTAACTAAATTTATCGCTTTTCCAAAATATTTTCAAAATCTAAAAGAGATATCAATAATTTTAAATTTAATTATTACAGATGGTCGATAGGCTCTCACGTGACTGGTCTTTAATCTTGTATCATCTTTGGCTCGTCCTGTATTACTTTGAATTGCAGAGCGTGTAAAGAGTTGAGTTACTGCTTGCTATTGTTTAGTTTCATATTACTGTAAATCGGAGAGCGTGTAAAGAATTTTATTAATTGATGTTCTACTTGCAACAACGTCCCGCTTGCTGTCGAATGTCTATGGGTTTTACGCGATTACCCTATTAAATAAATTTTTTTTTTTTGAAAAGCGAATATCTTTGGCTTTAGTTTTGTGAATTTTATTCGATCATGACTATAAGTTTAGGTCCATTTTAATGGTTATTTTTATTTTATTATAGCGTTTTAGATTGGTAACAAATATATGGTTTCTTAATGGGTATTAAAAGAGTGAGGTTATATATATATTTATAGTTGGATAATTGGTTTTAGCTATTACTAATTGAAATATTCTAATAATATTAGTTGTTTTTAGTGAGATTTTTTGAAAGTTTTTTTTTTTCTAATTTATCTAAAATGTCACAAGAATTTATTGAAATGATAAGTTTAATGGGTAACTTATGCACAATTGAAGTGCTTTAGAAATTTTTTAAAATGTTAAATTTATATATACATTTAAAAAACCAGTTTAAATAACACAAATCAAAATTTTATTTCAAATTTTCTATCACAAATCATCTAAAAAATAAAAAAAACAACTCCATAACCATATGCCTAATTTTGTTAATTTAAATCATTTTTCTTTTAACTTAAACACTTAGATTGCTGAAGTTACTCTTTGTACCATACTTCAGGGTAGAGTTGTCGGATGAAACTCTAATTGTCCTCACCCTATCAAAATCATTCATGTACGAACCAGCTACCCTACCCCATGACTTACGGACAAACCACCCTCCTCCATGACTTAGCAACGTACTAGTAACGAATAGATTCCGAATATCAATGGGGTACTACTATAATTTGCAGTAGTCTATAACGTGACTTTTTGAAAGCCTTTCCGGCGGATTTTTCCGGTGAAAATCCGGCAGCAATTCATTGGAATCCCAAGTTTGATAGCTAGTTTCTGCACAATCAATGGCTCCCAGGGGTTTTCCAGGGCGCCGAATCCAAATATGCAATTAAAAAACCATTTTAACTGCTAAAAATCAAGATTTAACCTCATTTCTTCCGCCGGATTCCGTCACTGGAATCTCCAAAAAGTCCCATTATAGACAACTCCCTATAATTTTCAAGTGGTTAGATAGATTCGGTCCATTTTAAAAACTACTATTATCTCTAAATGCCTACCCCCTCTTAGCCAACCAATTGAGTAACCCCTGCACTTAAACCAATATGCGTAAATATCTATTATATATATATATTATATATAGATATATATATATATATATATGAAGAGATGAGATATCTTAGTACAATTAAATTCAAGGGGTATGGAGGAATATTAGTAAATTTTAAATGAAATAATTTATATCGAAATAAATTGTTGTAAGAAAATGGTAATATAATTATTATTATTTAATATTTATTATTATTATTAAAATTAAAAGATATTTGTAAATATATTATTATTATAAAAAATATTTTAATAAAAAATAAATTGTTCTAAGTTTTTTTTTTAATTTAATAAATAATTATTTTAATTTTGATATACATTTTAATTTTACTTTTCGTAAATTTTAAATTATTTATTTTAAAATTTAATAAAATATGCTATTTTAATTAGATAAACACTTCATTTATATGGAAATAAAGATAAAGGTTAATGAAGCTTCTTTTTTCAAAAAAATAATAAATATTAATTTTTTTAGGTGCACACTTTGATATACATTTTAATGTTATGTTTTAAAAATTTTAATTAATTTTATTTTATAAATTTAATAAAATATGTAAGCTATTTTAATTTCGATCAACACTTTCATGATTATATTGGAAATAAAGATATAGGTTTATGAAGTTTCTCTTTTGAAAAAATAATAAACATTTATTTTTTGAGGTGTGCATTATAGCTTTGGTATAGTTCATATTATACTATTATATTATTGGTTTTAATTTTATGAAGAAGGGTTGAGGGTTGGTTAATTTTATTTTTTATCATTTATGGATTACAAGCCTACAATTTTGATAAACCATGTTATCTGCCTAGTATATTTAGTAATAAAAATGTTGGAAACATAATCTTCTTGGCTTATGTGAACCTGGCACATTGATTTAACTGAAAGACTAATGGGAAGTCCAAGAGACCTCTTGGTAGATGAAAACCAAGGGTTATTAAGAATTGTATTTATGTGTATCATATGCTTAATTGAAAGCATCACACACTTATCCTTATTTATAGCTATTTTTGTGAGTGTGTTGAACAATGTATTAGAGGAGAGATATTTTCTACATTTTGTCTCTCTTGTTGCATTAGATGCTTGATCTCATTTGCATTTAGCAATCTTCTGCATATTCTTAGATCTATGTATGTGTGTCAACTGTCTTGGCGCATGAGTGTCAAGCCCTTGAGCTTGAGCATCAACGAGCAATGTGAGTTACACAAGACAAGTAGCAAAGCGAGAGAAAAATCACACATTTTGCGACGATATTTATGATGTTTTTAGGGTTGTGGCACGAGGACACGAAGAGAACATGAAATTTGGTTCCCTTGAGTGAAACAAACTCACTTGAGATGATAAAGGTGGTAGGACATGCTTCTAAGTTTACCCAAGGTGCGCCCTTATAACCTTGGTGCCCAAGTGATTGCGCCGAAGTGGACCCAAGACTCCCGAGTGGAATGAGCATGCCCACTTGAACACACCTAAGGTGGAACAAGCATGCCTAGAATGAACACACCCAACCATGGAATGAATCAGCATGCCCATGCAGAATGAGCACGCCCAAGCACCGAATGAGTCAACCCAAAAATGGAACACCTGCCTGGAACGAGCATGCTTAAGCCGAATGAGTCTCCCTAAGTAAATTTGGGATTTCTAACACAATAGGGGATGGAACAAGCCTTGGTCTTCCTTATTTGCACGATGAAACCATATAAGTATAGAGGAAAAACAAAGTGGAGAGAAGGATGAAGGTGGCACAATAGACTTTGGACAAGGCATGATAGACTTCACACAAGGAACAAAGAGACATGGAGCAAAACCTAAACGAGTCTTTGAGGAAGGACTAAATGGGAAGAGGGCTTGCTTTATCCCTATGATAGAGATGATCTAGACCATTCCAAAGAAAGGAGGAGCTGAGGTGGAATGAATGAATTCGCTCCATCCACAGGGGTGAACCGAACTTAGAAGGAACTTATTTGTGATAGCTGAGCACACCCAATTCATACGACTGAAGTCTTCAATAAAGGAAATGTGTTTTCTTGTTATTGTTTTTTGTGAGAGTAGGTTGATGAATCGAGGGTTACTATTTTTTGTATTTATAAAGTAGGTTATGGGACAAATCTTTGTAATTGAGGGAGATCTCCAAAGCAATATCTATTTTCCACAGCTATACCTTTGTGTCTATTTCGCACCATCACCATTATATCAATAAAAATAAGTTATGCACATATCTTCTCTCATATATTATGACATTTAATGCAACACTTATTTAGTATTTAGTAACGTTTATTGCCATAAAATGTTGGATGTGTATGTTTAATTGGACACTATATTTATGTTTGAAGATTGAATGTTAATTCCACTAACCTAATAAATCTAAAGATTGAATGTTAATTCCACTAACCTAATAAATCTCACATATAAATAAGAAGTATGGCTAGAGACACAGTTTGAAAGTAATATTCATAAGTTGATCAGTGATTATGATAAAGTATAATGGCTAGAGACACAGTTTGAAAGTAATATTCATAAGTTGATCAGTGATTATAATAAACCTTGTAAGGCTAGGTTGTTAAAAATTGTAAGGCTAGGTTGTTAAAAAATTATTGTAAGCCTTCGTGGATGGAAAAGTGGGGTTTTAAAAATTGTAACCCTCGGTAGCTGGACGAAATCCCACGTTTAAAACATCAATATTACATAGAGAAATTTCCATGTCACACAGTTTCAACAACCAGTCAAACTGGACGCCGTCAACTTGACGAATCCCCAACAAGAAGTCAAACTGAATGCCGCCAACTTGAGGAATCGCCTTCAGTTCACAACATGCAATGGAAGTATGGGCAAAAATCAAAATAATTTATTTGTGTAAGTGTCGTTTAGTCGTAAAAACGACAGATCATACAAATTAATTAATCATTCCAAACTT
Organism: Pinus taeda; assembly: GCA_000404065.3. Taxonomy (NCBI): domain Eukaryota; kingdom Viridiplantae; phylum Streptophyta; class Pinopsida; order Pinales; family Pinaceae; genus Pinus; species Pinus taeda. The sequence goes on along the minus strand of APFE031120318.1, from coordinate 12,647 downwards.
CTCTCCTAAATTTTCTTATGACTTATAAAACCAAAACATCAACATCGTCAAATTTTATACATATGGTCAACGGAAACCTAATGATTTTAAAGGAGCATTCCACGCCATCACGCTTGGATTTACATTCCTAATCCTGCGAATGGCATCTATATCTTATAATGATCTTCATCACTTTGCGTTGTATATCCAAGCCGCTGACCTGTTCAACCACATACTCCTTGGCAGTTCAGACAGATTACACTGTGCAAGTGGCATCTTTATCAGGATGGTAGTGTCTCAGAATATTTTACATATATATGAGGTTAAACAATTGATTTATGGATTTATTTGAAGTAAGGATTTAACATCGGCTAATAAAAATCAAATTATTCATATGCAAATATGATTTAGAATATTGGAAATTTTGGAGGAAACAATAATTTTAATAGATTCCAATGAATTTCTAGTAGTTCTATATAGATTCCATAAATTTCTAGTACTTTTTTATATATAATGTGTATTTAATTTCAAATAATTTAAATCATAATTTTGAATTCTATATAAAGATTACAATAATTGCAAAGGCAAAAATATATTGGTTGGATTTTATAGAAAATTGACAAAAAAAAATATACTTAAAAAAGATAAAATGTAAAATAAGAAATTATTTCAAATGATTTAATAGTAAAATCTCATTTCTTTCTATTGTTATATATATATAATATATATATATATATATATATACACGTAATTGACATTAAAAAAATTTAACAAACATATGTATTAAGCAAAGTCTTTCTGTAGAAATCACTAAAGAGTTTTTTTTGGCCAACACATTTCGAACCAACAAGTGTGGTTCATCATCAGTACCAGAATACAGAAAACAACATATACATTGAGACATTTTATCTATAATCTACATTGTCCACATTAAAATAGTTTTTTTTTATTAATATATTTTTAAGTATACCCAGCAGCAGTCGCCATAGTCTAACGAGGCAGAGGAGTTGCCCAGAAAGATATGGAAATTCCTGTCATATTTAGAGAAAATCCGGCAATGGATTTTGTAAATCCAAGTTGTTAAACTTCAAAATTTTAGGTGTCCTATACATTTTTTATGGTGTTGAATCCATTTCCACCATAAAAAAAACACGATTCAAAGATTTTTTGAAATTTTTTTGCGCAGATTCTGACCACTTTTGGCTATCCGAGCAATTCCTCCGCTTCGGTAGACAACTCCTATTCAACATATTAAAATATTTTAATGATTATCCACATTGAAAATTTTTATTGTTATGAATATTTTTAAAAGTCACATATTAATTTTAGATTAAAGCTTGAATGAATTACTAGTATCCCTCTTATTATTCCTAAAAGTGTCCAATATTCTTTATTTTGTTTTTTAACTTTCAATTATTGTTATAATTATAAATTAATTAACATAGATTGTTAAATAGTTTATTTAAATACCGTGTTGAAATATTTTTTAAATTTTTTATATAATAATTTTTTTAAAATAATATATAATATATATATGAAGTTGATATTAAACTATTTTACATAACATATGCATTGATACATTTTATCTATGGTCTACATTGCTCACATAAAACATGTATTTTTTGTTATTAATATTTTTTCAAGAATATTCCACATTTCTATATTTAAGCTTCTGTGATCCATAATGAATTAAACAAAGTCTTTTGGTAGAAATCATTTGAAAGAATTTTTTGGCCAATCTTTTTTGAACCAAAAAGTGTGGTTCGTCACCAAGACCATATTAAAATATTTTATCAATTACCCACATTGAAATTTTTTACTTTTATGAATATTTTTAAAAGTCATATATTATTTTTTTGGTTATTAATACTTTTTTAAGAATATTCCTAATGAATTAAACAAAGTGGAGAGAATTTTTTGGCCGACCCATTTCGAACCAACAAGTGTGGTTCATCATCAGGACCATATTAAAATATTTTATCAATTACCCACATTGAAATTTTTTACTATTATGAATATTTTTAAAAGTCATATATTAATTTTAGATTAAGACTTAAATGAATTACTGGATCCCTTTTATTATTCCATCAGATATTCTTTATTTTATTTTTTTAAATTTCAATTACTTTTTCCATTTAATATTTTATTATATACTATATTAAAATATTATATATATTTATATAGACTTTATGTCCAATAAATTAATGAACATATATATATATACAAAGTTGATATTAACATATGCATTGATACATTTTATCTATGGTCTACATTGCCCACATAAAAAAGGTTTTGTTTTGTTATTAATATTTTTTTTTAAGAATATTTCACATTTCTCTATTCAAGCTTCTGTGATCCATAATGAATTAAACAAACTCTTTCGGTAGAAATCATCTGAGAGAATTTTTTTGGCCAACCCGTTTTGAACCAACAAGTGTGGTTCATCATGAGGACCATATTAAAATATTTTATAAATTACCCACATTGAAATTTTTTACTGTTATGAATATTTTTAAAAGTCATATATTAATTTTTTTTGGTTATTAATACTTTTTAAAGAATATTCCACATTTCTGTATTCAAGCTTTTGTGATCCATAATAAATTAAACAAAGTATTTCGGTAGAAATCACAGAATTTTTTGGCCGATCCGTTTCGAACCAACAAGTGTGGTTCATCATCAAGACCATATTAAAATATTTTATCAATTACCCACCTTGAAATTTTTTACTGTCATGAATATTTTCAAAATTCATATATTAATTTTAGATTAAGACTTAAATGAATTACTGGTATCCCTCTTATTATTCCTAAAAGTATCGGATATTCTTTTTTTTTTTTTTAACTTTCAATTAATTTTTTCCATTTATATATATTATATTATATACTATATTAGAATATTATATATATTTATATAGACTTTATGTCCAATAAATTAATGAACATAGATGGTTAAATAGTTTATTTAAGTGTGGTATTGAAATATTTTGTAATTATCTCTTTATATATTGGCTGCGTGGCCCAATGGATAAGGCGTTGGTCTACAAAACCATAGATTTAAGTCCACGGGGTCTTGTATCACGCCCTGAGGAATCGGGCGTGCCGCACGACGGGCGGGCGACCCACACGACGGGCGGAACCTAACTTCACCGACAAACAACATGACTCGGGCGAGACATCGGGCGGTCTACACGAAACAAAAGGGCGCTGTGCTCATCGGGTGGGCGACCCGAGGGCGACCCGCGCCTGAGGGGCGGACGCCCTGAACGAAAGATGGCACGACGGACGGCGGATGCGGCAGGAGCAAACGGGGAGTTCGGGTGATCAACACAACAGAGGTGGCTAAGCAGGCATGCCACCCACACATAACAGTCCAGCATGCAGAGGTACACGGACGAGACGAGCTAAGCGGGTAGTGGGCTGCACGAAAGGTGTGCCCACCCGCACCGAACGATACATCGGGCAAGTGTTGAACGATGGAGGCAAGTGCCCGAACGACCAAGTGTGGCAGCGAACGTGAGGCAGCGGACAGTGGGCAAACAAACATTGGACGAGTGGCAAACGGTCGACGAACAGCACACACATATGGGCGCGCAGATAAGCACTTGGCCGAAGAGTTTATACCTCGGCGTGGGCGGCCTTGTGTTACAAGGGCCGACCCGCCGAAGGATTAAACGAAACGAATTATAAAATTAAACAACATGTCGGCTCGGTCGGGAGATGGGCGAAGTGTTACATTTCGGGGGTCGGGTTTACCACCGACACCCCTACTCATATGACGGAGGCAAGCTATATAAACGGCGAGGCTGAGGTTCATTTGGGCATCCAACGATCGGTTACTCAAGTCTTCGAATCAAAGGAACGCAGCTCTAATTGTGTGCACTTAGCACAGATGTAAGGGCGCAATTCCTATTCGGGTGACTGTGAAGTGGAGTCGAGCTACGAACAGTGCGAGCACAAGGGTGGACGGTCGACGCATAGGAAGCGGGATTACCAGGCAGCAACACATACTGGTCTTGGTATATAAGGCGCAGCGTTAAGTGCGCACTTAACGAAAGGTCGATATATGGGTTGAGGCGGTTCTAAAGCCTGTTGTAAGCAGTCATATCGTGCAGGCCGAGGGCGCACGAAGCTGTAATACATTTATACCGTGCAGGCCAAAGGGCGCACGAGTTGTAAACGAAATTATCAAGTTAATAAAGAAATTTGAGGGTGCACTTGGACGGGAGTTGCCCCTACCAAAACAGATTTATGTGTTGTGTTCATTTTACGGTTTTATTAAGAGTTAATCTGATTATAAATGCTGTTCGGTGAAGTTAAATATTGGGCATAAATTATAATTGCGAATTATATGTTTATGGTTCATTTATGAAGGCTTTGGTTATGTGTTTATAATTCGGCTTATAAAGGTTATACACTAATTCGGCGAGGTAGAATTAAGTGTTGAAAGTGAAGGCGTAGTCCACGTGCTCTCCTCTTAAACCAATTGGAGCACACGGTGGTGCCACACCCGCCCAGTTAGAAAAAAAAGATTGGGGGCGTGACAGTTGTTATCAAAGCCCAGGGTGGGCTGATCGAACAGGTGGTTCAGGCAGAAATTTGCAGGTGATCTAAGGGAGAAAGTGGATGGTCGGTACCAGGTCACAAAAGAACAGAGAGATGGCAGCCAATTCTCAAGCCGGAGCTAATCATGCGATGAAGGACGCAACAAGGGACACATCCGGTGAATTCATCGACAAGGTACTCGGGAGGATGGATGCTTTGGAAAGCTCTTGGAACCAAGAGATGGGTTCATTAAACAAGGAACGAGAGACCATCTCAAAGGTCAAAGAGGAACTTGAGGAGCTCCGAACGCAGCATGATGAGCTCAAAACGCAGCTGAGTACACTGATTACTTGTGTACGCAGCTTGAAGGGAAGGTAAAAGAGGTCGAGGAGTCAAGGGATCAAGGAATAGCGGAGCTTGTGAACTTGAAGGCAAGCCTTGACAAAGCGAACAAAGCTCTTGAAGGGGCCCAAGATGAGATTACGGTGTTGAAAAGGGCAGTGAGGCACAACCTAGGCGGAGGAGTGCCCCATGTAAAGGTCAAAGAACCGGAATCTTACGACGGGACAAGGAGCGCGAAAGTTCTTGGCAATTTCTTGTGGGACATAGAGCAGTACTTGGAGCGGTTGAATCTATCTAAAGGAGAAGCACAAGTCAAAGTGGCTGCCCAGTTCCTAAAAAGTGATGCTAAGATGTGGTGGAGAAGGAGGGCCGATCAGATTGCTAGTGGTAGCGCTGACGACATCACCTCCTGGGATGATATGAAGAAGGCCTTGCAGTCACACTTCAGTCCTCAAGATGAAACATGGGAGGCAAGGACCAAGATTAAGTTCATCAAACAGACAAGAAGCTTGCAAACCTATCAGTAAGAGTATTCGAGCGCGGTGTTGGAGCTTCCCGACATGGCCGAGAAAGACAAGGTTTTCAATTTCATTATAGGATTGAAACCTTGGGCCCGTAATGAGGTGAAGAGACAGAAAATCTGAACGCTTGAGGAGGCCTTCGCTACGGTTGACAGGCTTGTAGATTAGTATGATGAAACTTCTAGTGAGAAAAAGAAGTTTGATAAGCCAAAAGAGAAGAAGAAGGAGGGCACCCCAAAGGCCGATAGTGCTCCAAAGGAGAAGAAACCTTTGGCATGCTGGATATGTGCAGGGCCGCACATGGCTAGAAGTTTCCCTTCTAGACCAAAGATAGCCATTGTTGCTCAAGAGGAAGAGGAGGACAATGCTTCAGTGGGAATGATGCAGATCCTTGGAGCCTCAGCCACAATGGAGGTAACCTCTAGGAGGAACCCGGAGAGAAATAGATTGGAGTATGTGCACATGAAGATTGAAGGGACCAAAGTACTCACGATGATCGACAGTGGGGCTTCGCATAATTTCATGAGCGAAGACACCGTGAGGAGACTCGGTTTAAAATTTGTGCCGGTGGAAGCACATATGAAGACCGTTAACTCTCCTCCAACAGCGATCCTTGGCATATCCGAAAAGGTAGATACGGTGCTTGGTGAATGGTCCGGGAAGGTAGATTTCACCATAGTACGAATTGACGACTATGAAGCAGTGTTGGGGATGGAGTTCATGAAACAATTTGAAGCCATGGTGGTACCACACTTGAGAAAGCTCTTCATTTATGACGGGAGAGAGGACGTACCCATAGGTGTTCCTACCATGGGTGTGACTAAGACAGATCATAAGCTAGGAGGGATGCAAGTGGAGTACATAGAAAAGACAGATAAGCGGTTATCTACCATGGAGGCGAAGCTTGCGGAACAGGATTTGGTCATTCAGTCACTCTCAGATAGCATCTTGGATTTAACAAGAAGGCTAGAATTGGTGGAGGACGATGATGAAGAGGGCGATGTATATGTAAGGCCGAACGTCTAGAAGGAAGGTCGGGAGGAATATCTACGGCGAATGGAGGTCGAGGATCGAGATAGATGGATCGAATTGATTAGTAAGGAAGAGCCACCTGGTTCATCCTCGTTGTTATCTCCTTAGTTGATGTGGAGGTTGGGCTCATTGTTGACTCCTCAAGGCAGTGAGCCCTCAAGTTGATTGGGCAGGCATGACGGTCCCAGCGTGCAGTGGAAAAATGGGGTTCGATGGATCCTAGGCAGGGGGGTCATAAAACAAGCACAAAGAAAATAACCGAGGTGTGGGACACATGGTTATACAAAGGGTGACCCAAATGAGGTAGGATCATTGGGAAAACCTACATTTTGGTTACTAATGGGATTGGTAGCCGAGTTTACTAAACCAAAAACAGCAGCTGGATGAAGATGACCGATGGTAGGGCAGGACTACTTGGACATGGACATTCGATTGGAGATGGAGCTCGTAGTGACATGGGATGTTCAAGAGCTTCGGACACGGTGGACTTGGAGATCTGATGCATTGAGGAGCCAAGGTTGATGCATAAATTCCGACCTTGATGTAGTATGGGATGCATACTTCCAGACACATGCTTTAGATCATGGAACGGGAGGGCGACTTGATGTGGAGGATCGATGAGGGCTGCCGGGATGTTGTCGGGACGACAACGAAATAAGGTGGGGGAGGATATCACGCCCTGAGGAATCGGGCGCGCCGCACGACGGGCGGGCGACCCACACGACGGGCGGAACCTAACTTCACCGACAAACGACACGACTTGGGCGAGACATCGGGCGGTCTACATGAAACAAAAGGGCTTCGCGCTCATCGGGCGAGCGACCCAAGGGTGACCCAAGGGCGAGCGAAACAAACGACACGACTTGGGCGAGACATCGGGCGGTCTACATGAAACAAAAGGGCTTCGCGCTCATCGGGGGAGCGACCCAAGGGTGACCCGCGCCTGAGGGGCGGACGCCCTGAACGAAAGATGGCACGACGGACGGTGGATGCGGCAGGAGCAAACGGGGAGTTCGAGTGATCAACACAACAAAGGTGGCTAAGCAGGCATGCCACCCACACATAACAGTCCAGCATGCAGAGGTACACGAACGAGACGAGCTAAGCGGGCGGTGGGTTGCACGAAAGGTGCGCCCACCTGCACCGAACGATACATCGGGCAAGCGTTGAATGATGGAGGCAAGTGCCCGAACGACCAAGTGTGGCAGCGAACGTGAGGCAACGGACAATGGGCAAACAAACATTGGACGAGCGACAAATGGTCGACGAACAGCACACACATATGGGTGCGCGATAAACACTTGGCCGAAGAGTTTATACCTCGGCGTGGGCGGCCTTGTGTTACAAGGGCCGACCCGCCGGAGGATTAAACGAAACGAATTATAAAATTAAACAATACGTCGGCTCGGTCGGGAGATGGGCGAAGTGTTACATTTCGGGGATTGGCTTTACCACCGACACCCCTACTCATATGACGGAGGCAAGCTATATAAACGGCGAGGCTGAGGTTCATTTGGGCATCCAACGATCGGTGACTCAAGTCTTCGAATCAAAGGAACACAACTCTAATTGTGCGCACTTAACACAGATGTAAGGGCGCAATTCCTATTCGGGTGACTGTGAAGTGGGGTCGAGCTACGAAAAGTGCGAGCGCAAGGGTGGACGGTCGACGCATAGGCAGCGGGATTACCAGGCAGCAACGCATACCGATCTTGGTATATAAGGCTCAGCGTTAAGTGCGCACTTAACGAAAGGTCGATATATGGGTTGAGGCGGTTCTAAAGCCTGTTGTAAGCAGTCATACCGTGCAGGCCGAGGGCGCACGAAGCTGTAATACATTTATACCGTGCAGGCCGAAGGGCGCACGAGTTGTAAACGGAATTATCAAGTTAATAAAGAAATTTGAGGGTGCACTTGGACGGGAGTTGCCCCTCCCAAAACTGATTTATGTGTTGTGTTCATTTTACGGTTTTATTAAGAGTTAATCTGATTATAAATGCTGTTCGGTGAAGTTAAATATTGGGCATAAATTATAATTGTGAATTATATGTTTATGGTTCATTTATGAAGTCTTTGGTTATGTGTTTATAATTCGGCTTATAAAGGTTATACACTAATTCGGCGAGGTAGAATTAAGTGTTGAAAGTGAAGGCGTAGTCCACGTGCTCTCCTCTTAAACCAATTGGAGCACACGGTGGTGCCGCACCCGCCCAATTAGGAAAAAAAAGATTGGGGGTGTGACATCTTGGATAGAGGGTGATCAGCTGCTTTGTTAAGACACTCTTTCATATGAAGTCACCCATTCAATTCCCTACCTCAATCAGGGTGATATATTGGATATGATGAAGATGTAGTCCTAATATTAATAGTTAGGTTTGAGAATAAGATGGAAAACTAGCCTTTATAATAAATTAGCTAATAATATTATTAAAAATGATTTATATAATTATATCTAGTTGAGAATTAGTTGTTGGTAAGGAATTAGTTTATAATTTTATAACATTATTTATATATATTAAAATCAAAGCATTACAATCGATGATTTATCTACTATTTTAATAATATTTTATTAAGTAAGTGATTGACTTTATTTTTTTTACTTAATTTACCTATATTTTAAATTAATGAGAAGTAGTACTCTGTTAAGCTCTTGCTCTTTGTTCAAATGTAGAGTTCATTTCAACTTTTTCAAGTTCAATATTTCATTTAAAACCTACCTAAAAATTGGTATAGACCTTTATAATAAATAATTATTGTTTAAGATATTTTGATCAAGCAAGAATAACTACTATTTATTCATTAAAAATATATTTAACAATTAGAAATATAAAACTTGATTTAACATCACAAGAATAAGAAATATTACTTCTTGACCTTTATCCTAATAAATAAAAATAAAAATTAAAAAATATAGTTATGCTATTGGAAATAAAATAAACACTTGATTTAACATCTGATTTAACATCACTAAGATAAGAAATCTTACCCCCCAAACTTTATAGCAATCTGTGAAAAATATACCTGAAATTCTAAAATAGAATAGAAAAGATAAAATCTCATTATTGCTAGCCACTCAATCTGTGCTCCCAAAAAACAAAAATTTGGAAAAGAGTGGAGAAGGTAACATCCTATTATTGCAAGCCAATCAATCTTGACCCCAAAAAACAAAAACTAGTCGTCAGCATTACTGTTAGTCATTGATATTACGTCATCCACAGGAATTTTCGTGTCACGCAATTTAAACAGCCAATCAAACTGGACGCCGTCAACTTGAGGAATGGGCTTCAATTCAAAACCTGCCATCCAAGTATGCGCAAAAATCAAAATAATTTATTCGTGAAACTGTTGTTTAGTCGTTATACCGAGAGATGATACTAATTAATTAATCATTCAAAATTTCTATCATAATTTTATACATGTGGTCGAGGGAAATATAAGAAATTTGAAGGAGCACTCCACGTCTCCACACTTATATTCATAGTCATCCGAATCTTTGCTAATGAGATCTAAATAATAATAATAATAATAATAATAATTACTTTGTTTATAATAATAATAATCTTCATTACTTTGCTTTGTATAGGTAATCCACCGACTTGTTCAATCACTGATTCCTTAGAATATTTCAGACTTTGACATTCTAACAATCAAATTAAATAATTGAAGTTTCAAAATATTTTTAAAATCTACAATTTAATATAAATTCAATATTTTCCTCAACCAAAAAAATAAAATTAAAAAAAAAAAACTAAACTCCACAATTGATTTGGTATCTAAGTAGAATTAGACAAATTTCAAAAGCTGGAGTCCAATCACAATTCAAGAGCCATTCAGCGGTTCGACTCTTACACGTAAAAGATTTCCAGTTATCCAGCCACGAATCAACCCGTCATCCCAAATAAAATAATTTAATATTGTTTAATTATTTTCTCAAATTTTAACAAAATCTATGTGCTCAGAGCTAGAGTTAGACGTCCCTAGACGATAACAAATGTTGGAATCTGATAATGAAAAAAAAATTAAAAATATTTGAATCAAGTTTTTAATGGTTAATAGTGAAAATAGATTTAGTATTATCGAAAATTTTTGAGTATTTAAAATCTTAACGTTTAACCTAAACCAAAATTTCTGTAATTTTATAAAAAAGAAATTCATAATTTTCCGAACAAATTTGAAAGCTACCTAAACTATGGCCTAAAAGTAGGTCGATGACCATCCTTATAAATTACTACGAGTTGCCTTCAATCCCTAGGCACTATCCATAAACGCCAGCCAAATCTGGAGGCTGCATGACAGACATTCGAAGCAGGCTGGTTCTGGGGTTTGGCTCTTTGGCCCTCATGGATTCCAATATTGTGAAATGTTAGTATTCGGATGTTCGGGCTCATGCGAAGCAGTTGGTGATTAACCTTCCGCTTGGAGTTGGGTTTGTTTGCTGTTGGTTGTTTCTTGTGTTTCCCACCACACGCCATGGAATTTGCCTCTGATACAAAGACTTCATGCCTTCTAGCTATAGTATATTTTTATTTAAATTGTAGATTTGGAAAATATTTTGGAATTTTATAGGAAAATAAAAAAAAATTAACTAAATTGGTATCACATTTCCAAAATATTTTCCAAGTCTAAAATAGATATCAATAAATTTAAATTTAATTTAAATTGTAGATTTGGAAAATATTTTGGAATTTTATAGGAAAATAAAAAAAAATTAACTAAATTGGTATCACATTTCCAAAATATTTTCGAAGTCTAAAATAGATATCAATAAATTTAAATTTAATTATTACATATGGTCGATAAGTTCTCCTGTCATTGGTCTGTAATTTTATTTTTTAAATAGGTGCAACCCTGGTAAGAAATGTGTTTCATTTATTTCATCAATTACATCATATTTACCTATAATTGTGAATATGTAATTGGAACCAAGGTGAGGAGGTTAGTATTAAACCCTCCAACCACCCGGGATAACATGCATTGACGACCCTGTAATCTTGTATCATCTTTCGCTCGTCCTGTATTACTTTGAATTGCAGAGCGTGTAAAGAGTTACTGCTTGAGATTGTTTAGTTTCATATTACTGTAAATAGGAGAGCGTGTAAAGAATTTTATTAATTGATGTTTCTGCTGCAACAACGTCCGGCTTGTTGTCGAATGCCTGTGGGTTTTACACGCTTACCCTATTAAATAATGATTACTTTTTTTTAGCGAATACCCTTGGCTTTAGTTTTGTGAATTTTATTCGATCATGATTCTCAGTTTAGGTCCATTTTAATTGCTATTTCTATTTTATTATAGTGTTTCATTTTTATTTTATTATAGTGTTTTACATTGTAATAAATATATGGTTTGTTAATGGATATTAAAAGAGTGAAGTTACATACAGAAATTTCCATGTCACACAGTTTCAACAACCAGTCAAACTGGACGTCATCAACTTGACGAATCCCCAACAAGAAGTCAAACTGAACGCCGTCAACTTGAGGAATCCTTTCAGTTCACAACATGCCATAGAAGTATTGGCAAAAATCAAAATAATTTATTTGTGTAAGTGTCGTTTAGTCGCAAAAACAACAAATCATACAAATTAATTAATCATTCCAAACTTCTCTCCTAAATTTTCTTATGACTTATAAAACCAAAACATCGACATCGTCAAATTTTATACATATGGTCAACGGAAACCTAACAATTTTAAAGGAGCATTCCACGAAATCCACGCTTGGATTTACATCCCGAATCCTGCGAATGGCATCTATATCTTATAATAATCTTCATCACTTTGCGTTGTATATCCAAGCCGCTGACCTCTTCAACCACATATTCCTTGGCAGTTCAGACAGATTACACTCTGCATTTGGCATCTTTTTCAGGATGGTAGTGTCTCAGAATATTTTACATGTATATGAGGTTAAACAATTGATTTATAGATTTATTTTAAGTAAGGATTTAACATGTGCTCATAGGAATTAAATTATTTATATGCCAATATGATTTATACGGGAAATTGTGGAGCAAAAATATATCATTTTATGCCTTAATAGATTCCCATGAATTTTTAGTAGTTCTCTCTATATATTATAATAGATTCTAATGAATTTTTAGTATTTCTATATATATCTGATGTATATTTAATTTCAAATAGTTTAAATCATAATTTTGAATTCTATATAAAGAGTACCTAAGTTGTAAGTTAAAAATATATTTGTTAGATTTCATAGAAAATTGAGAA
>APFE031120317.1:142608-165834 GCA_000404065.3 Pinus taeda | reverse complement strand
CTAAACTAGTTTCAGTCTTAGTATTTTTGGAGCTTGAATAACCAACAAGATATCATAGCTTGTAGCCTTCTAGTTTATCTTCGTGAAGGGAGAATAGTGTGTTTCATTTGGTTTGAGAGTAAAGGGAAGAAGCCTTAAAAATTCCATTGTTGGGGCTATCCATGAGATTCTAATGGAGGTGTGGGAACGCAAATACTTCAAAGGAGACCAAAAATGTCAAGGCATTGGTTGTAATATCTTTCTAAAATTATATGAATACAACTATTGGTTGATTTCCTACATTAAAGTGTTATCCTTCATTTGATGGCTTAATGTTCCTGTAGGGTTGAATGTAGTTTATATGCTATCATGTTTATTGTTGTTGTTTGTTTGCTTGTTTAAGGTATTCGAAGGAAGGAAACAAAAAGTAGCTAGAGTAAGGAAGTAGGATCATCACCAAGCGGAATAACATTCTAAGAGGTAGGCCCTCTTATTTGATTCTAGCTTAAGGATTTTTTTGATAGATTGTTTGTTTGTAGCTGGACCCACTCTCTTGGGCTAGAGGAATTGTCTTTGTCCGCATCAAGAATTTACTTGCACCACAAAGGCTTCCAGGACTAGTAACTCAACCCAAGATGTTAAAGGGCTTCCAAAGCATTTGTCCAACCAAGGCTTATAGGAACTATTAACACAACCCATAGCCAAAGGCACAAGAAAACCAACCAGAAAACAAAAGTAAAATGCAAAACACCATGACTATATAGGAAATGGAAAGGTTAGGAAAAACCATTGTCAATCTAGGCAATCCTCCATGCCAATGACATATCATAACCAAATAACCACATGCATATGCCATGCATGCCAAAACTAGCAAGGAAATCATACATGCAACTCGGTACCTGCAAGAAAAATCCAGTGCCACTGCTGATCCCGATGTCCTCTTGTGCTCTCCTACTTTTTCTTTACCTTCTTTCTCCAAATCCAAAGTATTCCACACTCCTCCAAGAATATGAGAGAGAGAGAGAGAATAGAATGAGAGCTCCAAAACTGAACTTACAAAAGTCTGAAAAAGCTTGTGCAAAAATATTTCCAACTGATACTTAGAAGCCTTTTTATTAATGAGGCCTCTAATCTCTTCAAATTTCCATTATTTTCCCTCCATTTTCCTCCTCACATGCAACCTATGACCTTCACCTTCCTTTTTCTCCTAATTTCCATTATTTTCATAAATAAAATGTCAAATAGTGCCTCTTTGCCTTTCCAAATCCTTTTCCATTTCCTTTGCCGATTTCCATAGCCATTAATAGCCGAAGTGACACCCCACTAGGATGTTTTACCCACCATTCATCTTGGAATACATGTCCCATGACCATGGCCTTAATTTTTTTTACATGTATTTTTAACCAGGGCTATTACAAAAGAGTGTGAAAAGGCCATCAGGGAAATATCCACTCTTGCAATGAAACTTTCTCACCTTCCCATTTATAGCACTGGAACTTGGAAGCACCTTGATTGTGCCAACCAAAGAACTGTTGAAATGTAGCAACAAGAATATTCCAATTCAATTTGTCCTTGAATTAAATTTTGAATTAAATCGAATTTAGTCTTAACGGCTACTTGGAAATAATTAACTAAGTTGTTTTGACTCAATCAGTTGGATAAATTCAAGTTATAAGTCTTTCTGAAGTCATGCAAGAGTTATCCCTTAAATTAAGGAGATAAGCCTGAAATTAAGGAGATAAGATTGAGTTATATTTGAGACTGAGTTGTAATTAGTTAACTCAGTTTACTGAGTTAAGTCCAGTTAAATTAGTTCCAAACTGTTTGAGGAACTAATAGAGAGTTAACAACCAGTTGATGCATGCATGGACTCAACTAGTGTATTCCAGTTAATTGAAGATTCCCTCATCAAAAACTCATGCATGTCTATTCTGAGAAATACCCAGTTGAGATTAAATTCAAGGACAATGTACTATCAGCTACATGTGTTTTCCTATAAATAAAACTCATGTATGTAGAAGGAATTATTCCTTGAGGATTGCGTGGTTCTAACATTGTGTGAGATTAGGAGATCATCCACTTGGTAAATCAATTTTTTCCACTTGGTTGAAGGAGATCATCCCAGTGGAATAACGCAAGGAAATAGGAGCTTGGAGGGCAGAGAGGAAGGCTTGAGAGAAGCCAAGATTTCCTGTAAGCATCTGTGAGGATTGTACTAAGAGCTGGATGGTTGTGAGAGCTAAGGCTTTGTATAATTCTGATGTATTTCCACCTTGTATGATAATATAGATAGTGGGGTTTTTAGCTCTGGCTTTCCCCAAAGTATTTTCATGTGTATTGTGCATTGATTCTTCTCCTTCTTCTGGTTATATTGTTCAGCTTGATCTTTAAGCTTCCACAAATTGATAGTAGAAGTAGGTTATAGTATTCTTCTTTTATTTATATTGCATTATCGGGTTAACCTACATCATATTTTCTACATGGTTTCAGAGCGATATTTGTAGAGAATTTGCAAAATTTCTACATGGTATCGGAGCTAAGTTTATCAAAGCTGTAAATAGTATACTGAGAAGAGAATTCGAAATTTGAAGTTCAGGGTTGCAGGTGCAAATCGAATTCATATCATACTTCAAGGTTGGCCAATGGCATTCTATGTCTTGAGACTCGAGTATTCCTTGGAAGCTAGCTCGAATTACATAGCATGGAAAGATAGAATGGAGGCTGTATTAGAAGACAATGGCTTGAAGGAATTCATTGATCAAGAAATCCAAAAGCCAGCTTCAACTAATGCATAAGAGTTGGCTGAGTGGAAGAAGTGTGTGGCAAAGGTGAGACAGATCATCCTTGAGGGATCAAAGGAAATTGGTGCTCAAGGATAAGCTTCGAAGAATCAAGATGGAGAAAGGCAATACTATTTCCACATATTTGAACAAGCTCACCACCTTTAGAGATGAGATTAGCAGTGTGGGAATAACTACTACCGATGATGATATGGTGAGGCTCGCTCTCCTTGGCCTTCCAAAGAGTTGGAATAACTACCAAGACTCTGTGAATGGAAGGGAGAAACTGTTGGATTGGGAATGACTGTGGTTGGATCTGATGCAGGAGGAGATCAGGAGAAGCACATGAGATGGTTCTTCTTCCAAGGATGATGATGAAGAAAATATGGCCTTAGCAAGCAAGGCAAGGAAAGGGAAGGGGAAGGATTCCCATTCCAAATCGAATTCTTCTCATGGAGGGAAGAAGGGTGACAAGTCTAAAGTGAGATGCTTTAATTGTCATGAGATGGGACATTATGCGACTAATTTCCAATTGAAGAAGTCCAAGAAGGGATCTTTGGAAAGGATCAGAAGGTGAGGCATTGACCTTTCAGTTCGAAATGGACTTTACCCTCATGACATGCATGGTGTCATCGATGATGCGTTGTGTTTGGTATCTTGACAGTGGAGCCTCATTCCACATGACTGGTGATAAAAGTTTATTCAGTGCCTTGGAGGAGAAAGACCTCAAGATGTGCATATGATGGGTGATGACGAAGGTATAGTGTTTCAGGAGTGGGCAAGGTTGCTTTTTAGAGGGAGCATGGAGCTCCTATCACCTTGACAGATGTGAAGTATGTGCCTGGAATGAAGAAGAACTTGCTATTGGTCGTGATGTTGGAGGACAAAGGCTATGATGTTGTCTTCAGTAAAGGAAAGGCGTTCCTAAGACACATAGCCATGGGTTAGACCAAGAGGATAGGGATTTGGGTGAAGAATCTCTATAAACTAGAGGTAGATGATTGTGTAGCATTGAGTACGAAAGAAGAATTGGTGCAAAGCGAAGACATTGGTGAGTTGTGGCATATGTAGTTGGGCCATTTGCATCATGGGGCTTTGAAGATAATGCAACAGATATCTACAAGACTTCCCAAATGTAAAATTGAGCAAGTTGACACATGCAAAGGTTGTACCTTATGAAAGTACACCAAGTCTTCCTTTCATGATCAAGACAGTCGAGTGAAGGCTACCTTAGAGCGAGTTCATATTGATGTGTGTGGACCATTCTCAATGGTATCCACAATGAAGAAAAGGTATTATTTGATTTTCATTGATGACTATTCTCGTAAATGATAGATTTATTTCATGTAGAAGGAGGACCAAACCTTCTCACAGTTTTCTGAGTTCAAAGCTTTGGTTGAGAAAGAGTCAGGGAAGAAGATCAAGGCCTTGAGAAGTGACAAGGATGGAGAATATGTCTCTCAAGAGTTTAAGGACTTCTATGCAACAGAAGGAATTAAATAAGAGTTGATAACACCTCATAACCCACAACAGAATGGGGTGGCTGAGAGGAAGAACATAGCTATTGTAGGGGTAGCATGGGAAATACCGCATGACCAAGGCCTACCACTTCATTTGTGGGTTGAGGCATGCAACATAATGGTCTATTTGCGTAATAGAAGCCCACATCGCATACTTTGGATGAAGAAACTAGAGGAATATTTCTCCGATAAGAGACCAGATGTGGGTCACTTCATGATGTTTGGTTTATCGGCATATTGCCAAGTGACAAATGATGCATAGAAGAAGATTGAGCCAATAGCAGATTTGGGGATACTTGTGGGGTACACTGATACACCTCACAACTATCCGGTGTACTTTCCTACCATTTGGAGGACAGTTGTTCGTAGAGATCTCAATTTTAATGAGAAGAAGGCCATGTGAGTTTCCCTTGAGAGGGAGCTCCAACTACATGCTGTGGAGGAAATGTTGGTTCCGAAGGAGGAGGAGCCTCAGACTGATGCAGAGCAACTGCATGCAGAGGTTCCAGGAGTGGATACATCCACTCAAGCAGAGTCTTTCAGAGATGGACGGAAGCGCACAAGAGAATCTGACATATTGTTGTAGGATGTGAGAGAGAATGTGGGAGCACCATTTTCTTAGCACATATAGAGGAGGTCACTTGAGAGGTACACTGGATACATGGCCCTTGTTGGGGAATGTGTTGAGACCGAGCCATCTTCCTTTGAGGAAGCAATGTAGCAACTGAGTTGGGTTGATGCTATGGTGGAGGAGTATGACTCCATAGTTTGTAACAGTGTTTGGGACGTGTTTCTGAGACCAAAGAACAAGTCAGTTGTGAGTTCTCGTTGGATTTACAAGGTAAAGCAAGCTGCTGATGATGGGAGGATCATGTTTCTACAGTATATTTCGACAGCGGAGAAAGATGTTGACATTTTGACAAAGGGATTGTCAAAGTGTAAAATCGAGTTCCATAAAGACAGGATCAGGGTGGCAGATAATCCCTTTCTTGTTGAGAGGGAGTGTTGAAATGTGGCAGCAAGAATATTTCAATTTAATTTGTCCTTGAATTAAATTGTGAATTAAAATCGAATTTGGTCTTAACAACTACTTGGAAATAATTAACTTAGTAATTTTTGACTTAATTAGTTGGAGAAATTCAAGTTAGAAGTCTTTCTAAAGTCATGCAAGAGTTATCCCTTAAATTAAGGAGATAAGCCTTAAATTAAGAAGATAAAATTGAGTTATATTTGAGTTGTAATTACTTAACTCAGTTTACTGAGTTAAGTCTAGTTAAATTAAACTGAGTTAAGTCTAGTTAAATTAGTTCCAAACTGTTTGAGGAACTAATAGAGAGTTAACAGTCAGTTGATGCAAGCATGCACTCAACTAGTGTACTCCAGTTAACTGAAAATTCCCTCATCAGAAACTCATGCATGTCTATTCTGACAAAGACCCAGTTGAGATTAAAATCAATGACAGTGTACTATCAGATGCATGTGTTTTCCTATAAATAAAAATCATGCATGCAGAAGAACTTATTCCTTGAGGATTGTGCAGTTCTGATAGTGTGTGAGATTAGGAGATCATCCACTTGGTAAATCAAGTTTTTCCATTTGGTTGAAGGAGATCATCCTAGAGGAAGAATGCAAGGAAATAAGAGCTTGGAGGGCAGAGAGGAAGGCTTGAGAGAAGCCAAGATTGCCTACGAGCATCTGTGAGGATTGTACTAAGAGCTGGATAGTTGTGGGAGCTAAGGCTTTGTATAATTCTGATGCATTTCCACCTTGTATGATAATACAAATAGTGGGGTTTTTAGTTGAGGATTTCCCCAAAGTATTTTCATGTGTATTGTGCATTGATTCCTCTTCTTCTGGTTATATTGTTTAGCTCGATCTTTAAGCTTCCGCAAATTGATAGTAGAAGTAGGTTATAGTATTCTGATTTGATTTATATTGCATTATCGGGTTAACCTACAACATATTTTCTACATGGTTTCGAAGCGAGATTTGTAGAGAATTTGCGGAATTTCTACAAGAACCCTTGTTTGAGGGGATTGTTGAAATCTCTTCCTTAATGATATGCATTTATTTTGATTTGACACTAAATTTAAACAGACTTCAAACAAATTTGATGAAAATCTTGAAATTGTTACCTTGAATATTCTCTTAAAATTTGCTGTTGAAAAAAGTGTTGAGAAATTTGAGGTCTTCGCAGACTCTCAAGTGGTTATTATTCAGATGAATAGCCAAAATAGAATGTCAAGTTTACTTTTAGGGTCCATATTTGAGGAAGCACAAAATTATTTTCCTATGTGCAATCATATCTCATTTACACATGTTTTTAGAAAGCTCGATAGATAAGCAGGGAAGCTACGAAAGGAATGACTCATTTTGGATGTTGGCTTATGCTTATGCTCCTCGAAGAAATCAAATAACATAACTATCATGCAAGAGATATCCACATATGTATTTGGTTTAGAGGTATCATTTACTATTCTTCATGATGGTCTTCTGATGCTTTAAGATTTTCATATATTTGCTTGGAGTTTGTAGATCTGGCACCTATCTAAAATTATAATACATTTTTATTATGTAGCAATTTGTGGCCCAGTTTGGGGTGAACATCTGGTGAGGTTTTGGAAAATTATGGTATATTTTATTTATTTGAGTGGGTAGACCGTCAGATGATATGTTCCTAAAAATTCTATTTCATATGTGATTGATGAAACTTGTAAGATACTTTTGGATGTTATTGCAATGCTATAAGCATTTACAAAATAGAATGCATCTCTTCTTTTTGAATAGAACTACTACCAAAAAAAATATGAAAACTATATATACAGTATATTACATGATATAAAAGAATAAAAATCTTTTCATAAGTATTGATATCAAGATTAATATCTAGATCAAGGATAACATTAAAAGATAAAGAAAACGATGAAGATCAGTGTCCAATGTGTTTCATTTGTTTTTTCCTAGGGGGATGGGAATTCATGGAATGAATGGAGGAGGTCAACTGAAAGGAATGAAGGATGCAAAGCAAGTAATCATCATGATCATCCAAGTCGAATGTTTCTCAAGCACTCATACTTACTTGATCAAATCTATAATTCTGAATACAACTCGAACTCTAGGAATGATTCGTTGTGTTGCATAATAATTAATGGAGAAGTTATAGATATGATAGAAACCCTAAACCAAACTTGATTGTTTGAGATTCTAATTGGTGGTGGAATTCTAAGTATGACAAGAAATCTTAAACCAAACTTGATGATTTGAAAATCCTAATAGGGATTTCCAAATTGTGTTAGCATCAACTTTACAACCATTGTAAGCTGAGAATTTGGTAGGATACTATCACCCTAACGAATTAGGGGGTTCTTGCCAGTATTATTGGAGTAATTATGGGAAGAAGAAGAATATAGAAATATAACCCTAACTTTGTCTATTACCTGAAGGATGTAGGAAAATTGTTGTCTCCTATCATATAAACCAATATTAAAAAGTAAGTAGCCCTCATTGACATAGATAGGTTAAGCCAACCAATACAATTTCAATCATAATCACTTAAACCCAAAACACTAGAAAACTACCTTGCAATCTGGAACCTTCACATAGTCTGAAGAAATTAAAAGTGTATTTTCAAGCTTTAAATATGTGTGAATGAGTTTCAAGTCATTCATATCTGCCACACATAATTGACAACATTAGGATAGGGAGACCCTGGATTGACATTATTAATAGCCTTAAAAAGGCCCATGACAATCCAATCTCATAAATTGGGAGTTAACATGACCGATGAAGTAGATTCACATAAAAGCATTTAGTATAAAATCAAAATATATGTTTCAACCCTCCCAATGCATATGTTAAGATTCAAGTGAGTATTTTCTACACACATGCCATAGACTCCAATAGTTTCCTTCTAACATCCGGTACAAGTTCAATGGGAAATGGGTGGTAATTATTTTTCCGTAGGAAATCATATAAGATTGGCCCAAGCTTCTCAAAAGCTTGTTTTTACATCCATCCACAACCTTAAAAGTAGACACTAACAACCAAATACGAAATGCAGAGTACTCAGCCTTTGCGAAACAGAAAAAGAATGAAGATATAAGTTGCTACAAAATATTGATGATGCAAGAGTGATTCCAATAATAAAACCATTCCCACATCTACACACAATTGTATGGGGAGATGTAATACATATCAGGAAACCATTTACAAGTACTACATGTATATTTTGAATCAAAAAGTTATCTAGGAATGTTGGGTCACATGCCCAACATGCCCATCTATTAAATTCCACATGTAAAAATAACACATGCATAGTAAAGAATCATAACATGTACTTGCTCACATTGTGTGCTATTTCTGTCATATTTAGAAACTTCATGAAGGACATCAACTTCAATCATTACTACCTCTTGGTACATTTTTAAGCCACGAATGCTTTTGATAGCTACAAGATCCTTTGATTTTCAGTCCCAATGCTCCAAAACTTTCCCAAATGTACCTACAAATATTGGCCATACTCCCATCAAAACAAAATTCATCGGATACATGATCTATAACAAGAAAAATCGAACACATAATGTTTCCTAGATCCTTATCTTGCCCCATTTTACTGATTATTTATCTGCAGAGCATAGAGCAGAAGACATATGAGCATAATATTGCAATGCTATAAGCATTTACAAAATATAATGTCTCTCTTCTTTTTGAATAGAAATACTACCCAAAAAAATATGAAAACTATATATAACGTATATTACATGATATAAAAGAATAAAAATTATTTCACAATTATTGATATCAATATTAATACATAGATCAAGGCTAACATTAAAATATAAAGATAAATATGAAGATCAATGTTCAGTGCGTTGCATTTTCTTTTTCCTACAGGGATGGGAATTCATGGAACAAATGGAGGAGGTCAACTGGAAGGAATGAAGGATGCAAAGCAAGTAATCATCATTATCATCCAAGTCAAATGTTGCTCAAACACTCATACATATGTGATCAAATTTGCAATTATGACTACAACTCTAACTCTTGGAATGATTTGTCATCTTGTAGAATAATTAGTTGAGAAGTTGTAAATATGATGGAAACCCTAAACCAAACTTGATTGTTTGAGATTCTAAGTAGTGGAGGAATTCTAAATATGGTGAGAAAAATTAAACCAAACTTGACTGTTTTAAATTCCTAATAGGAGATTTCCAAATTGTGTCAGAATCAGCCTTTCGACCATTACACACTGAGAATTTGGTAGGATACTATCATCCTAACAAAGTAAGGGATTCTTGCTAGTAATGTTGGAGTAATTAAGGAAAGAAGAAGAATAGAGAAATATAACCCTAACTCTATCTATTATGTGAAGAATGTAGGAAAATTGTTGTTTCCTATCATATAAACCAATATTATAAATTAAGTAGCCCTCATTGACATAGATAGGTTAAGCCAACCAATACAATATCAATCATAATCACTTAAACACCAAACATTTAATATAAAATCAAAATATTTCAACCCTCCCAATGCATATGTCAAGATTCAAGTGAGTATTTTCTACACACATGCCATAAACTCCAATATTTTCCTTCCACCATCTCATACAAGTTCAATGGGAAATGGGTGGTAATTTTTATTTTTATTTTTTATTTTATTTTTTTGTAAGAAAGCATGTAAGCTTGGCCCAAGCTTCTCTGAAACATCTTTTCACCTCCATCCACGACCTTAAAAATAGACAATAACAACCAAATACAAAATGCGGAGAACTCAACCTTTGTGAAAATAGAAATAAAAAATGAAGATATAAGTTGCTACATAATTCTGATGATGCAAGTGTGATTATGATAGTCAGACCATTCCCTCATCTGCACACAACTGTATGGAGAGAAGTCATACATCTCATACAACCATTTACAAGTACTACATGTACATTTTGAATAAAAAAATTATCCAGGCATATTAGGCCACATGCCCATCTATTAAATTCTACATGTAAAAATAACACATGCAAAGTAAAACATCAAAACAAATACTTCCTCACATTATGTGTTATTTATGTCATATTTAGCAACTTCACGAACGAAATCAACTTTAGTCATTGTTACCCTCTTGGTAATTTTTTAGGCCACGAATGATTTTGATAGCTACGCGATCCTTCGATTTTCAGCCCCAACACTCCAAAACTTGCCCAAATGTACCAACAAATATTGGCTATACGCTCATTAAAATAAAATTGATTGAATACATGATATATAACAAGAAAAATCCAACATACAATGTCTCCTAGATCCTTACCTTGCCCCATTTTACTGATTATTTTATCTATAGAGAATAGAACAGAAGACATATGAGAAAAACACATCAAGGAAATGGATTATTTGTAAACTAGGCTGTGGTATCAAACAATAAACCTAAAAATGCTTGCTGAGATCCCATACTAATTGTTATCTCTCCAAGAAACTCTCCTAGGTTGTAGCTCAAAGATGCCTAGTAACATATAATCTTTAATATCATTCTAGGAACTATTGGAATGGATGATGGCTTGGTTTAAGCCAGATAACCAATTCAACTCTATGTCACTCCAGACATGCATGAACACCCTCAACCTACAAGGCTTTAGACCACTAATGCTCAATAGTTTGCAGATTAAGTGAATGAATGAAGAATACTAACCACACTAGTAGATACATACATAACGTAGGATGGCCAGTTGTAGCCAATGAATGAAGCTTGCAACTTTAATCTATCTAGCGAAGATAAGATGACAATTATCTAGCATTAGGTACTAAAGAAACATAGATGACCTATTCAATAGCATATCCAACTCGCCCATGCAGAGATAAGATGACAGTTATCTAGCATTAGACATAGGAGAAAGCCTAAATAAACCAACCCAGGTGCAAGTTTAGAACAAGGGGGAAAATGGAAATCAAGCAAGTAACATCAAAAGAAGCTTGTATTACTGAAAATGAAGATGAGACGTTGCAAGGAACAAAATATTTGCAGCCTCTAGAAGTTGAACCATGATTACATCTCGCTTTTAGCTATTTATAGTTTATTTTTACAATGATCCTCAGCCGTTTAGGGTTGGAGATGTCTCAATAGACCACCTACCATCATTAACTATCTGATTGCATTTCAGGATACAATTTCTCTTCCATCATGAAAACATTTATCAATTTTGGTACTGTGTTGTCCTGTTAGGTGGTTGGCTTGATCATGGTAGTCGAGCTCATGAATGTTTAATTTTGATTTCTAGATCGTGTTATGTCCTTCTGTCTTTGGCCATGCTTTCTGTTAATTTGGTTTAATGGTCTGACTATCATTAGACTAACAGAGTTGACCACCTTCCCCTTCGGATAATAAATAGGAAGTGGAGTATGAAGCGCATGGGTGGACGGACGTGCCAAATTGGATGGACAGAGAGGTGGAGGATGATCGGGAGCAGTCATGAATGAGGGCCGTTGAATTGAGGGGAATGCATAGTGGAGATCGTGTGAAGGAGGCTTGAGATCATGGTGGGAGCGGGACATGTCCAAATCGTTAGATCTTGGGTGGATAGATCGGATGGTTATCGAGTGGAAGAGGCACACGGATGATAACACCTGGGGGTGGTTTGGCTCAGGCGGTCATGGTTTCTATTGGAAAGCTATTGGGCAGTAAGTGGTTAATATTAGAACTTGCCGAATTCCATTGAGTGGACGACACATAGTAGCGGAGGAGAGAGAGAAACTGCCCTCATCAGGCGGGTACTTTTCACGCTAGTTGTTCGTGCGATATGAGCAATAGTGGTAAGATCTGACAGGGGTGATTTGATGGTAGGGAACAATTGGGCAGGTTTTTTTGATCGGGTGAGACGTGGGCCATTGGATCAGTGGGGGGCGAACCACGATGGAGGGATACGGTAGTACGATATGTCTTTGGGAAATGTGTGGAGGGCGTGTATGGGTGGAAAAGTAATGTTTTTTGGGGTTTTGGGCTGATTTGTTTAGGCTTAGGGCAAAAAGAGGGTCTCGTGGGGATGGTTAGGAAATAAGCGGAATGAAAGGTAAATGTAAGGGTGAGGAGAGTGGGGTGATGGCCCATGTGGGGCCCCATCCGAGACATAAAAGTAGATCATCTCCCTCCTTTAGCCTGCCAAATGTCAGCGCTGCACTTCAAGGCTAACATTGGCTCCTTCTGGGGATGAAAGCGTCCCTGTGAGGTTTCAATAACTGTAGACCACTGCCTTTCTAGTAAACAACAAGATTAAACCTACTACATAATGTTCCATTGGGCATGGAGTTTAACTAGTATGAACTAAAACTAAAAAGCATATTTACAGTACTAAGGCTTTAAAGCCTTAACCAAAATAAAGTTTCAAAAACCGCCCATTGACTGGTCCATCAAAAACATCTTCTCCCTCTAAATTTTGCAGAGTGAAAGTGTTGTTCATCTGACCTCGAGCAATGATAAACGGTCCTGTCCATAAGGCATCAAATTTAGCATGGTTTCCCTTCTTTTCCTTCAATGCATCCCATTTGAGCACCCAATCACCAACCTGAAAACCGTCCATCTTTGCTTTTTTATCAAAGACCTCCTTGATCTTCTTTTGATGCACTACTGACTTCTCAATCAGTTGATCCCTGATCTGGTGAACTTCAACTAAGTCACTCATTCTCCTTACCATGTCACTTTCCTCGTCCTGCTCCTCTTGCAAGAATTTGGCCATGGGAGGGTCAATTGGATTGGAAAAACAACGTCAGTACCATACACCAGCTTGAATGGAGAGTTCCCTATGGATTTCTTAGTGGTAACTCTGTTAGCCCAAAATGCAAACTTCAGCTTGGAATCCCAATTCCGTTTGTTGTCTTCCAATAGTTTTTTGATTATCCTTACCAGGATTTTATTAGATGATTCCGCTAAGCCATTGGCTTGCGGATAGTATGAGGTGGAATGAACTAATTTAATGCCCATTGATTCACACATGTCCACCAATTCCTTTGCTCTGAAAGTTGCTGCATTATAAGTAACTAGTTTGGTCGGGTAGTGAAATCTAGTGAAAGTGTTCTTAGTTAATAACTTCATGACCCCCTGGTGATCAACCTTCCTAGTGGGCATGGCTTCAATCCATTTGGTAAAATAGTCAGTGGCTACCAAAATTAACCAACGCTGACCACTGGAATGTGGATTAATCTCCCCTATGAAATCTAAACCCCATTGTTGAAAGGGACCATTGGTGTGTATTGGCTTCAGGGGCAAAGATTTCAGCTGTTGTCTTCCTGCAAACCTTTGGCATTTGTCACAAGACTTCACAAATGAAAATACATCAGAGAATAGAGTAGGCCAATAATATCCAGCCCTTAGGATCTTGTGTGCTATGGTTTTCCAATAATGATGCCCTCCGCAAATACTGGAATGAAACTGATGCATGACTTCGACAAATTGTTCTTTATCTAGACACCTCAAGAGGATTCTAGATGGGTCCCTCCAATAAAGTAGGTTCTTATTAATACAAAACTTGGCTGCTCTGAGCTTGATGGTTCTAGCCTGACTTGAGCTAAGCCCTAGAGGGACCTCTAGTTTCAATAGGAAATGAGCTATACTAGAATACCACTCACAAGTATCTAAATTCTCAGCCAATGATTGGCTCTGCCTTTGTTCTTCTGTTGCTTCCTCTGCGTGTTCAACACCTGAATCTGCACCTATGCAATTTATGTCTAGTAGATTGCAATTTTCCTCAGCCATAAGCTAAGCTAGGCCCTAGCCTTTGACAAGCTTAGTGGGATTTACTTGTATGCTGAACTCTATGAGTTTTGCAATCCACTTGGACCTTCTTCCATCAACTTCTGGATGTGTTAGGACATCTTTTACTGAAGCTAAAGGTACATAGGCAACTACTTTTGAGTGCAGAATGCAAATTCAGAATGCTTTTAAGGCCTTTATGAGGGCATATGCCTATTTTTCGATGATGTCATACCTAAATTCAACATCTCTCAAAGTCTTGTTGAAGAAGGCCATTGGGTGTTCTATACCTTCATTATTTTTCTGCAGCAAAACTGTTGCAAGTGTATCATAGGAGGCAAAAGAGAAAATATAAAAAACTCCTTGGTGTAGTATGGGTTGACCAAGGTGGGGGCCTCCATGATAGCTATTTTGATTGCTTCAAAAGACCTTCTTGCAACCTCTGTCCATTTTATCTCCAACCCCTTCTTTAGCATGGAGGTGATGTGCTTTACTAGTTCGGCAAAATTCAGAATAAACCTCCTCACAAAGTTAATCTTACCCAGAAAATATTGAATGTCCATTTTTGACCTTGGGATGGACAATGTTTGTGTTTCTTGAACCCTTTCTGGATCAATCTTGACACCTGCAATAGAAACTATATGTCCTAAAAGTTTGCCTTCTTCTAGAGCAAACTGTGACTTCTTGGGATTTACTGAGATTCCAAATCTTCTGCACTTCAGAAACACCTTCTTCAAATGTTGCAAGTGTTCCATGTGATTGCTGGAAAAGACTATTATGTCATCAAGGTAATAAGGAAAAACTTGT
Organism: Pinus taeda; assembly: GCA_000404065.3. Taxonomy (NCBI): domain Eukaryota; kingdom Viridiplantae; phylum Streptophyta; class Pinopsida; order Pinales; family Pinaceae; genus Pinus; species Pinus taeda. Next base: position 151,022 of record APFE031120317.1, on the reverse strand, counting down.
CCTTCTCTCCCACAAAGGCTATGTCCATGGCCCTCTAAAAAGTAGCCCTAGCATTCATCAGTCCAAAAGGCATCTTGGAGTACATGAAAGTGCCACAAGGAGTAGTGAAGGAAATTTTCTCTTAATCCTTTGGGTGTACAACAACCTGATTGTAACCTGAGAAGCCGTCTAAGCAAGACATGACTCTAGCCCCTGAAATTCTTTGTAGCAAATGTTCCATCTTGGACAGGGGGTAGTTGTCTTTCTTAGAGCACTTGTTCAGATTTTTGAAGTCAACACAAAGCCTGATTTCTCCATTTTTCTTTCTTACTACCACCAAGTTAGCTATCCATTTTGAATACCTTAGGGGGACTATGATCTTGGTAGCCAACAGTTTCTTAATCTCTTTTTCAATCATAGGTAGTAATAGAGGGTTGACAGGTCTCAGCTTCTGCTTAAAAGGGATGGTGTCTTTCTCCAATGGAATCTTATGCTAGATGATTTTTTTTGTCATAAGTCTTAAGGTCACTATATTCCTAGCCAAAGACATCGACGAATTGCTTCATCAGGGTGAAATATTTAGAACTTTGGGCAGCGGACAAGTGGGTGGATAGGATTATATACTTTGGATAATAGGGACTCCCTATATTGTGTCTGTGGACTGCAGACTCGTTTTCTTTCTGGGCAGGCTTATAAGGTACATCATTATGGTCAAGCAGTGTTTCTAGAGGCACCAGCCCTTTGGGTATATGGTTACTAGGTAGTTGTATAATGTTGTCTTGACCAATTTTGTTTCTCAACTGGGATTGATGGCATTCCTCCATGGCCTCATTCTCTTGATCAATTTGCATTCAAGAGAATTCATCGATGACTTGTAGAAACCTATTGACTTCATCATCATCTTCAAAGACTTTCCAATAGTTGACATTATCAGGTAATGATAGTCTGTATTTTACTTGGATTTCATAAGTCAGTCTAGGGGGTAAAGGAGGAACAAACATGCTAGCAAACACAGCAAGGGAATCAGCGAGTTGATTCTTAGTCCCGGGGATGTATGAAATACTAAACCTATTGAATGAATCCTTGAGCTTCCATACCTCATCTTTGTATGCTTTAAGCCTCAGATGTCTCGCCTGGAATGTCTTATTCACCTGCTGAATAATAAGGTCTGCATCTCCAAACACCTTCAGATGCTTGATGCCCTTTTCTTTAGCTGCGTTCAAACTTAAGATCAAAGACTCATATTCTGCTATGTTATTTGTGACTTGAAAAGTTAGTTTGAAAGATAAATGTATGCATTCTTGTGAGGGATATACCAGAACTACACCTGCTCCTGCAACTTCCTTAGAGCAAGCTCCATCAAAGAACATGTCCCACATTTGCGGGCCTTCTTCTTCCATGATCTGATGAACTGGTTTCCTGAGCTACATGGAAGCCAACTGGGAATGTTCCACTTCAAGAATACAAGCTCCAAAATCAATGCCAACAACATTGATGGGGTGGATAGTGGGATTCTTCTCATCACTAATGATATAAGCTAACCGAGCTTCCTTGTATAATCTCCTACTCTCACCTCCAAAAATTGGGACCGTAGCATAGGACAAATAGTTTTGTAACGTTCCACTCAATCTTTTAATCCATCCCATGGAAAGAAGCATGCCAAACTCAGGGGGAACACCATCTACTACTATATACATCATCACGCTCTTCATGGGCAACTGAGCCAAGGTGATGGCTAATCTTTGATTAACCCCAAACATTTCACATTTCTATAATCAAAATAAGGCCTGGTGATGTCAAGGCCTAACTCATCCATGATAGCCTTTGGCATTAGATTATGGTTGGCACTTGTGTCCAACAAACAGTTGTGAAGGATTTTATCATGAATAGTCAAGGAAACATAGAATGATGGGGAATTTTCATTAGAAGGTTCAGCCATTGGGCTAAGCACAACTGTAGGTTTGTCATCTTGTAAATTCACATAATCATTTGATGCTTGTGTGGCCTTCAGCTCAAGGGTTTCAAGGATTGGTCTCTTAAAGGCTTCATTCTTTACCAGTTCCATCAGAGGTATATATATTTTCAGCTTCTAGATTTCTAATTCAAAACTGAAAGGAGAAGGGGACTTGTCAGGGCCTCTTACCTCTTGAGCTATAGCTTTGAGAATGATGGGATCAGCTGCTGGTCATTTTTGCTTGTTAGATTGTTGTTCTGCAGGGACAACCGCTCTTTGGACAGGGGTTTCCTTAGCACTATTCACCTTCGACCTCAAATTGTATCTTCACTGATCTTCAGTTTGTAGAACAACCTCACCATCCCACCCTTGGCTGGTCTGGTCCATGAGTAATGACTCTTCATAGGCAGCCAAGGTCAATAAGGAAGCACTACCTTTATCTTCCATACAATGGATCTCATCATCTTCTTCAAACCATGCCTCTTCCATGACTACATTCTGGAAAGGGGTCTTCATTGGCATCTTTGCTCCTTTGCATGATATGCAACTGCTCATTTGGTCTTCTATATGGATTCATATTTCTAGGAGCAAAGGCATTAGGAACTCTTCCTTTCCCTGGTTGCTGCTCAACCTTTAATTTGGATATTTCAGAGGCTAGTGACTCTATCATGTTGGTCATCTTATCTATCTTGGGGTCTAAAGATGAGACAAACTCACTCCTCTGTCTCCTCTGGTCAACATGTCCCTTGAGTTTCTCTGCAGCCATGATGCTGGATTCTACCTCCAAGGTTGCATCCTGCATTTTAGCCAAAGAAGCACATCTCCTCTCCCTCAATAGTAGACATAAATCAGAATCAAAGGCATTGGCATAGGTGACCTTAGCAGAGGCAAGGGTGGGTTTCACTTCAGATGGTATCTTGTTGTACATGCGATTAAACCTTTTATTGTCAGAAAGTGACTCCCCATTTTCCCTTTTCAGGTTCCCAAACTCGATGTGGTAGTAGAGTAGATCTTTGTTATCCCCCAAATGCTTTAGAAATACATCATCCAAAGCCTCAATATTAGTTATAGATCTAGGGGTCAATTCTCGAAACCATTTTCTCGCCTCTCCATCTAGGCTTTGGATGAATACTCTCATCCACACATCATCTTCACTGATGTCTAGATTATCAACATAACTATAAAGAACTCAAGATGTTCTTCGTCTATAACTCCTTCAGTCCCAGTGAACTTAGGAATGTATTTTTAATATTCTCCAGTAGGAATTGCATTCAAAGGAGTGGGCAGTACTAAAGGTCCATATCTAGTAGCTATAATTCTTTCAATTTTGGAGAGTTCTTGTGGACCTGCCATAGCTGTGGTGGATACAAGAGTACTGATAGTCTAAAAGGCAGGGATTTGAGGAGTGACTGACAGGACTAACAGAATATGATGGGTAGGGGGTGAGGTTTCCTTTGGGCTTAATGCAAAAGGAGAACCTAGAGGATAATGAGCTTTATGAATCTCGGAAAGTTTTTCTTCACTACTAGTGTCTGAGGCTATATCCTCAACATATGCTTGTTCTATTACTAGCCTTTCTTGCAAAGATATAGAGGATTGTTTAGATTTACTTGATCCCGATGCTCCTTTCTATGATATCTTTCTTTCTTTGATGATCTTTTCAGGGTCAGGTACTGGGCCAACTGGTGACTTCTGAGGATTTCTCTGAGTATGCCTCACAAATTGAACCAGAACTATAATGTGGAGTCGCTAAGAGGTTCAGCCTCCAGTAGAGTCACTAGATAAATGATTATAACCAAAAATGTGTCCAAACTTTGTCTATCATCAAAGTTGGATCTGTGTTGTCTCCCAGGGAAGCTGAGCTTCAATCTCCTCTGCCTGGCAATGACACCAATTATGTTATCTATCCAAGAAACTCTCCTAGGTTGTATCTCGGAGATGCTTGGTAACATATAATCTTTAATATCGTTCTAGGAACTATTGGAATGGATGATGGCTTGGTTCAAGCTAGATAACCACCTCAACTCTGTGTCACTCCAGACATGCATGAACACCCTCAGCCTACAAGGCTTTATACCACTAATGCTCAATAGTTTGTAGATTAAGTGAATGAATGAAGAATACTAACCACACCAGCAGATACATACATAATTTATGATGGCCAGCTGCATCCAGTGAATGAAGCTTGCAACTTTAATCTATCTAATGGAGATAAGATGGCAATTATCTAGCATTAGATACATAAGAAACATATATGACCTATTCAATAGCAGATCCAACTCGCCCATGCAGAGATAAGATGACATTTATCTAGCATTAGACATAGGAGAAATCCTGAATAAACCAACCCAGGTGCAAGTTTAGAATTAGGGGGAAATATAAATCGAGCATGTAACAACAAAAGAAGCTTGTATTAATCAAAATGAAGATGAGATGCTGCAAGGAATAGAATATCTAGAGTCTCCAGAAGTTGAACCCTGATTACATCTTGCTTTTAGCTATTTATAGTTTATTTTTACAATGATCCTTAGTCGTTTAGGGTTGGAGATGTCTAAATCGACCACCTACTGTCATTAACTATCTGATTGCATTTCAGGACTCAGTTTCCCTTCCATCACGAAAACATTTATCAATTATAGTATTGTGTTGTCCTGTTAGGTGGTTGGCTTGATTGTGGTAGTAGAGTTCCATGACTGTTTAATTCTACTTTCTGGATCGTGCTATGTCCTTCTTTCTTTGGCCATGATTTTTGTTAATTTGGTTTAATGGTATGACTGTCATCAAACTCACATAGTCAACCACCTTCCCCTTCGGATAACAAATAGGGAGGGGAGTATGAAGCGCATGGGTGGATGGATGTGCCAAATCGGATGGAAAGAGAGGTGGAGGATGATCGAGAGTGGTCATGAATGAGGGTCGTTGGATCGAGGGGAATGCACAGTGGAGATCGTGCATAGGAGGCTTGAGATTGTGGGGGGAGTGGGACATGTCCAGATTGTTAGATCTCGGGTGGACAGATCAAATGGTTATCAGGTGGAAGAGGCGTGCGGATGATAAAACCCGGGGGTAGTTTGGCTCGAGCGGTAATGGTTTCTATCGGAAATGTATCAGGCGGTAAGTGGTAAATATCAGAACTTGCCCAATTCCATTGAGTGGACGACACGTAGCGGTGGAGGAGAGAGAGAAACCGCCCTCATCGGGCAGGTACTTTTCGTGCTAGTTTTTCGTGCGATATGAGCAATAGCCGTCAGATTTGGCGAGGGTGATCTGACGGCAGGGAACGATCGGGAAGGTTTCGTTGATCGGGTGAGACGTGGTCCATTGGATCAGTGGGGGGGTGAATCACGACAGAGGGATATGGTGGTACGATATGTCTTCAGGAAACATGTGGAGGGCGCATATGGGTGGAAACATAATGTTTTTCGGGGTTTTGGGCTAATTTATTTAGGCTTAGGGCGAAAAGAGTGTCCTGTGAGGATGGTTAGGAAATAAGTGGAATGAAAGGTAAATGGAAGGGTGAGCAGAGTGGGGTGATGGCCCGTGTGGGGCCCCATCCGAAACATAAAAGAAGATAATCTCCCTCCTTTAGCCTAAAAAATGTCAGCATTGCACTTCAGGGCTAACACTAACATTCAGGAAAAACCCATTGGAGATCAAATAAATAACAGTGAGGCGAAATATTTGTTATGACATTGAGGCGTCAAATTCTCTCCAAGTACAAACTTGTAATGGCCATCCTTGTCATCACTACACCATGGTGGGGAGGCATTGTGGGAGATCCCTACCTTAAATTTCATAGTTTAAGATGAAGGCCAACTATGATCTAAGGATGAAATGGAAGGTTCTGCCCTTGATAACAAAGCAAATTTGACTTCCCCTTCTTTGTTTTTATTCTCGTTCCCAACATATTGCATAGGAAATACTTGCAAATGTTGGGCCCACACTTAAACATTCAATTATACAAAACCCTCTATGTTTATTATTATGAAACCATAAATCTATATGTACAAGAAAATTGAAAAAATGTCACAACAATCTGAAGGTCGGGAGAAGTCTCTGTTCTCTGAGTGTTATAGCATAGATATATGAGGAAAATTGATAGACGAGTTTCAAAAACTAAAACCAACTTGAGTTCGAGAAGGGGGTACATCACACGATGAAATTATCTTCTGACTATTCCTCATAACTATGTTTATTATTATGAAACCCTAAATTTGAATGTACAAGAAAATTGAAAAAATCTCACAGCAATATGAAGAGAAAGAGGGATCCCCATGTTGTGAGTGTTATAACATAGATCTATGAGGAAAATGGTTGTGATGGATTCTTAAAACTAAAACCAACCTGAATATGAGAAGGGGGTATGTCCCACGACGACATTAGCTTCCCGCGCTTTTTCATATTTTCGTCAAACAAACATATATTGGGTGTGGAGCTTGATTATCTTCTTTATTCATAGGTATCGTTGTGTTGGACCCTAGTTCCTAATGGGGAGGAAACACCGCTTTTTTAGTCACTATCAGGGGGATCTAGGGGGGCGACGATGATTTTATGATCCCTCCCCTAGCAGGGGTTCGTAGGGAATGCCCCTAAAGCTAAAAATAGATGTAAAATTTCCTTGTAAAATATTGTAATTTCATAGTCAATTTGGCTCGTTCATTAGGAAGATGATATGATGGTAGAAGTTATGTTTAATTTAGGGTTTTTTCCCCTAGAGGGAAACCCCTTGATTTTTATGAGGGAATTGTATTGCAGCTGTATATATGCATATTCTAATCGAGAAAGCGAGAGGAGACTGTGTGAAAGTGAAGGGGAAATTACATTGGATCTCCTTTAGGTTGTATCTCTTCATTTTGTTGGATAATATAAAAGGAAGGAATGGTTGTTTCTCTGTGGATGTAGCCCAAATTGGGTGAACCACATATATCTGTGTCTCTCTTGTCTTATGCGTTTTGTTTTTTTTTTTGTGTTTTTGCAATATTTATGTGTTTGATTGCTTTGTAATATATAATTTTCTAACAACTAGTATTAGAACCAAAGGTCTATTTCCATGATAAAATCATAGGAGAGAAGGGTCCTAATTCAAGTGGGAGAAATGGCAAAATATGGTAGGTTTAGGGTTGAGAAATTTAACAGCCAAAACTACCATCTATGGAGATGCAGATGGAAGATTATTTTTATAAGAAAGATATGTACCTACCATTGAGCGAAAAAATAGAGAAGCCGACGAGTATGACAAACACAGAATCAAAGATTCTCGACAAAAAGGTATTTGGAACAATACGGTTGTGCCTAGCAGCGTCGGTGACCTTTAATATTTCAAAGGAAATGACAACAGGCAGTTTAATGACAACATTGGCCAAACTATATGAAAAACCCTCAGCCTTAAAGAAGGTATTTCGTATGAAGCATTTATTTAATATGAAGATGTTAGCAGATGGATTTGTTGCTGATCATTTAAATGAATTTAATACGATTACCAGTTAGTTAAGTTCTATAGGGGTAAATTTTGATTATGAAGTGAGGGCTCTATTATTTCTGTGCTCATTACCAGAAAGTTGGAATGTCTTAGTTATGGCCATTAGTAAATATGTCTTTGGATCTAGTACTTTAAAGTTTGATAATGTTGTCGGTGCCATCCTTAGTGAGGAAATGCGACAAAAACTCTTCGGCGAGACATTAGGTAATGCTTTGACTACAAAGACAAGCGAAAAAAAAATGGAAAAAGGAAAGAGCCCAGGATATTGTAGTAGGTCAAGGAAAGGAATATCCAAGTCCAGATCGGGGACAGTATGTTGGAAATAAGGGAAGAAAGGACGCCTGAAGAAAGATTGTAAGTCTTGGAAGGGAAAAGAAGGAGACACACAACAAGAAAACAATCATGAGGTTAATGTGGAAGGTGGTGCATTGCAATATGCTTTGATTCTTTCATTAGAAAATATTATTTATGCCTGAGTGGTAGATTCAGAGGCCTCATTCCATGCCACACCTGATAGGAAACATTTTCATGATTATGTTTAAGGAGATTTTGGACAAGTTCGTTTGGGTGATGATAAACCCTATAAATCATTGGAATGGTTAAATTTTTCACAAAATAGTAGGATGGAAACCAATGACTATTGAAGGAGGTAAGGCATGTTCCAGATCTGAAAAAAAAAAGAAAAAGAAAAAAAGAAAAGAAAATGTCAGGCCAGGCAGTAACTCCACAAAACAAACAACTGATTCGTATATTATTCCATAGGTAGGTCATTGTTATATACAATAGGGAGTGATTGTTCAGTTCATCTCCCGATGACTGTTCACATTCGTAATTTAGTTATTTACATAAAATTCCCCCAATCATGAAGATTAGGTGTCAACATTCCCCCCCTTAATCTGAAGGGATGTTAGTGAGTCCAAGCATCATTCTGAATCGTTCAAGCTTTTCCCTTCCAAGTGCTTTGGTGAAGATGTCTGCAATTTGCTCATTTGTGGAACAATG
>APFE031120317.1:10341-103727 GCA_000404065.3 Pinus taeda | reverse complement strand
TTCCTTGAAACCATGAAATCAAACTTTTTCTTGCTTAATAACTGCTTGTAAGCTTTGAGCTTTATGGTATCCTTGTTTGACTCTTTCTACATTCTCCTTGCATTTTTGCATTCCTCTTCAAACCAAGCATTAACCGAAAAGCAATTTGTTTAAGAGTTATTAATTTTTTCTCTTTTCCACTTTGCAAGTGCAAATTGAATTAAATGTACTAATTCATGACTATGAAGGCCATGAGTTGTGATTTTCTTCTTCTCGATGAGCCTCTCTAGTGTAATTTTGAAGGTATTACAATTTTCTGGAGTCAAAAGAATTCTGCCCTGTGGGAGATTTGTTGGACATGCTGAATTTTTGACTCTAATGTTTCTTTCCAGTCAAAGAGAAACGTAAATAAATTGGCTTGTGATCTAATTTTAAGTCCCACAGCTGATCTCCAATCAAAACTTCCTCCATTTTCTCACACAAACCATGTGAGCAAATTACATAATCTACTACACTTGCTCCATTGTAAGTATTACAAGTGAAATTACCAGACTTTGCCCATCTAGTCAAGCCATTACAAATGACTAAATCAAAGGCCCCACATAAAGTAATCAGTTGTTAACCAAAGAGATTGAAACCCTTCTCCTCTGAACTTCTTTCCTACTGAAGATTACTCTCTTCTGTAAGCCAAATAGGGTCACAATCATCTTTACATCAAAGAATGCTAGCTTGCTCACTTGCAGTCCTAGCATTGAAATCACCCACTATAAGGACTTCACCTAGCTGCAAATATGTTGAAATATTTTCTTTTAAGGCTGCAAATGGATCTTTGTGGTCAAGCCCTCTACCTTTGTAGACTTTTGAAACTTGCGGTGCAAAATAACATGCTGCAATTCTGATGTAATTTCCATTTTCTGATATTTTAAACCAAATGAATTGCTTATTTGAGTCTTATTTTTCTAATTGAATGAGACGACCTTCTTTCTCCCTTACTAAAACCATGATACCCTTGTGCCCTTGGGCATTCCCTATTGCCTTGTTCCACACTGCCATCTTCCAGTATCCTTCAAACAAAGGTGTCTTTCACCCCTCATGCTCATGTGTTTCTATGAGGAAAATTATGTCTCTATCCTCCGCAATAGGCCCTAACCAAGGTCCTTGACTCCATGGGTAACCTCTACAGTTCCAACAAACTAATCTTAAGGAAAGTTGGGTATGGCTTGATTGCTATTTATTTTGACATGCAAGACTCACATTTGAGTCTTTGTCCCTGCTTTCCCATACTGTCCTTGCTTCCTGATTTCCCGTTGAAGAGTTTGTTGCCTCTTTTTTATTACCATCTTGCTGCTCTACTTTGGAAGGAGGTCCAAATCACGCTATCACAATTTTGCATTTATAAATCCATGCTCGCTTTCCTTCATCTCTTGCTGCCCTAACCTTTAACATTTCCTCCCTCCTTTCCTAATGTTGTTTTAGAGTTAAATCTTCTTCTAGGAAAAAAAGATAACCCCTCAAGAGATGCTTCTTGCTTAGAATGATATATTTATCATGCAATCTAGGAATGATGACTTTTATGGGCCTAGTTCTCTTACCATTAAACTCATCCACCGTCCATGCTTGTCATATTTGTCCTTGCCATAACAACGTGCCTTTCCAGAAGTCTCTTGCAAGGTCAAGAGTACATTCATTTTTCGCATAGTCTTTCACCGCTTTAATAATTATGTTTGCTGCCCTATTTTGTCTTTCCTTGCCTTCTCTATCTTGCATGTTGTCAACTTGAATGTTTGTTTCTCCTTCCTTATTAGTAGAATTGCTAATAACTTGAGCCCAAGTTTTGGTAAGTTTGGTGGAATCTCCTTTCTTTTCTTCTCTTGTCATTTTCCCTTTATCCTGGGATGATTTCACATTCACCACCTCTGTATTTCCACTACAGATTTCTTTATGTTTTGCACATCTACCTTCATGTGTTGTAATTCTATCTTCCCTATCAGGAGAGCTTCTTGTAGCAATGCCACTTGTTCTTTTAAAACATTATTGCTTTCTGCTAAATCCTTGTTCTCAACTGTTATTATATGAATTTTATGATCTACCTTCATGTGTTGTAATTCTATGATCACTGCAACATAACAATCATTCTTCCTAAGATAAATTTTTAACCGCTAATCGAGGAAAAAAAAGATTAATTTATTATTATAATTTTAATTCAGAGTCCTTTCACGTCGCTGGAAGGTCCCCGCTTACGGGAACCACCATCTTTTGAACACGCATTCGATGTATATAAATAGAGATGATCACAATAGAAATTAAAAAGAAACACATGCGGTGAACAGATCCTCGCGGGGCATCGATAATTCTCCAGAGTCTGCTTCCATACAAATATTCATACTGCAGGCAACTCTCTCCATCTTGCTTTATCGATCGAGATTTATAATCAAAATTGCTCTGCCTTTTATTTTAAACGGTGCGCAAAGCAGAATCTCTTTTATTCTCTTACTTCATAATTATCCGCCGAACTGTACGATTTTGGTTTGTTTGTATTATTCGGATTTGATATTTGGTGTTTGTATGAAGCAGATTTGGTGTAATATGGAATCAAAGCAGGGGAGGGTTTTTCTTGGTGGGATACCATGGGAGACAACAGAGGAGCGACTGAAGGATTATTTTAAGACATTTGGTGATTTAGTGGAAGTGGTGATCATGAAGGATAAGTTCACAGGCAGGTCACGAGGGTTTGGCTTTCTTGATTTTGCAGATCCAACTGTGGCAGAAAGACTTCTCTTGGATTCCAAGCACAACATCGATGGCCGTATAGTAAGTTTCTTTTCTTAACCTCTTCTTCTTTTCCCATGACCTGAAGATTTATGAGTAGCATGTTATAACTAGTTCATGTTTCTGTCTTCTTCTGCAAATATTTAGGTGGAAGTTAGAAAAGCAATTTCCAGAGATGAGCAGAATAACAAAAATAGGAGTAGGGATATTACACATGGTTATGGTGCCCAAAATCAAAGTAGGACAAAGAAGATATTTGTGGGTGGCCTACCGCCCACTGTTACTGAGAATGACTTGAGGGAATATTTTAACCAGTTTGGTACAATCACCCATGCAGTTGTGATGTATGATCCCATAACTCAATCATCTCGAGGGTTTGGCTTCATCACATTTGACTCAGAAGATACTGTGGATATTGTTGTGCAAACGCCCTTTTATGAGCTCAATGGGAAGATGGTTGAAGTCAAACGATCAGTGCCCAAGGAGCTTTCTAGTGGCCATGGTCGTTTTCCTGTAGGTAGAGGAGGGAATTTTAGTTTCAGCAATGCACATGGCTTCAATTCTACTCCAATTCCTTCAGCGGGTTATTTTCCTGCAATGAACACTGGTTATAGTGCTGCAGTGGGAGAAACAAGTAGCTATTCTTCATATGGACCTGCTGGGTATAATGTTTCCAGTTATGGAACTGCTGCTGGATATGGACCTGCTATTACTGGTAATGGCTATGGTAACACTAGTTTCGTAAACAATATTCCTAGCTATGGTCCTAGCACTGGGAGCATCTATGGAGGAGCTCCTAATAACTCCGGAGGTCCTGTTGCGTATGGAGTAGACACTGCAGGGAATGGAGGATTATTTCCTAGCTATGGTCCTAGCACTGGGAGCATCTATGGAGGAGCTCCCAATAGCTCCGGAGGTCCTGTTGCCTATGGAGTAGACACTGCAGGGAATGGAGGCTTATATGGCAATGGTGCAACACCTACTCCAGGTTCAAGTATGGGGGGTGCTCCAGCCATGCCTTATGGAAACACAGGTAGCTTTGTTGGATATGAAGACCCAGGGAGTAGGGGCATTAATCCCTATGGAGCAGGTCAAGTTGACAATGGGCAGTCAAATGGCAACAATGCTGGTTATGCAGCACAGAACAATGTGTTTGAAATGGGAGTCACACAATATGGCTCAGCAAGTGTGGGATATGGAGATGCATAGAGGGACACGTGGCAGCTCTAGTAATGGAGACTCCTCTAAGAGAACGAGATCAACAACTAGAATGACTGTGGGAGTTGAGTCAAGCTTATAGCATATCAAGAAGCCGTGTACTAGATTATCTGGTTAATCAACAGTAATCACTGAGAATTTGATCATAAGAATACAAAAATATGTTTATCTATTTTATTTGTTAAAACTGTTTTAAACATAGTTGTAACGACGAGTTTTTATTATTTTTACTTGAGCTATCTTACTATATGAATTGTATTTCAATTACAACTTTAATGAACATAAAGTGGATTTTAATGAACATTTAAGTTTATAAAGTTGATTATTGTTTAAAATTGTAAATATTTACATTATAATAAGTGCTTTTTAATGGCAAATATAATTCCTTATATCTTTGATGTTAATGATCAAAAAGTATATAAAAACAAACCACTCATTGTAACTCTAAATCTCTTCTATTATAACATAAGGCTATAACATCACACGTATTGGGGTTTCACTCAACGAACCTCAGCATGCGGGTTAATGACATACTAAACAATACCTCCAATTTGACCACATTGGAAAATACATCTAATTTAACCCCTGAGCCTTGGGTGCCGTTGGCCCACACTTTGCCCTGTTTCCATAGGTGTCGTTGCCTTTGTGAGTCTGCCCATGGCCGTGCAACCCTTCACCTCTGCTCACCCCTCGCTTGCCACCTCTGCGGCCTCCTCTCACACCTACATTGCCTTTCTCCACACCCCCAAATGTTTTGACACCTTGACGGGGTGTCACTGTGACCAAAGATGGTTTGTCACCCCTTCAAAAGCAAGGTCAACATGGAAGGAAGAGCACCCCCTTTGCGCCGACAATTTCATAGCTTCCTCCAGTGGAGGCATGCCTTGAACATTCACCAAACACCAGACTTTCCACCCAAAAGAACACTCCCCAAAAAGAGAAGACTCGAGCATAACCACTCAAAATAACACGAATTCACCAAGATGGCTCCTTCTACCCACGAAGGATCACCCCCGCCAGATAATCCTGACACCTCCACCTTCTAGAATACCACCAAATATGGAGGGCCACCCAGGGATAGGGGAGTTGTTTCAGTCTCATGCAATCTGGAGCATTACCTTGGGTCCCCTATTTTGTAGCACTCGTTGACCCTCAGATATTCAACCCTTCTTTTCTTCTTGGCATAAGCAATATATGGGCTCCCTTCAGACCAAATCCTCTTTTAAAGAGTATTGGATAACTCTTCCCAAATATTTTTACTGGCAGATTTGGCTATCTCATAATCAAGCTATTTTTAAATCCTCCTTAGTCACTATTAGAAGAGATGTTCTTAAAGCCCTCTCTTTTTGCTTTAAACAGAACCCTCCCTCATTCGATTCTTATTTAGACCCCTCAAAACTTCAATGGCTCAAACCCTGGATCTGACCCCTCCCAACTTCTCCTTCAAATAAGTTGAGGGCCTATCATCCATGGCTTCCTCAAAACTCTATTGAAGTTTTGCTGACTAGAAGCTGAATGCCTAGTCTTGGATTCTTCAATTTGATGGAGCTTCAAAGCGAAATCTAGCAGTGGCAAGAGGGGGAGGGATTCTCTCTAATCCCAAAGGAATAATAGTAAATAAGTATGCTTGGGGATTAGGAAGAAAAACCAATAATCAAGCACAGGCTTACAAACTCTAGATGGGTCTCTTTTTAGTCAGAAAAAAGGGAAATTAAGGACATTATTATTATGGGGGACTCCCCCTGTGTTATCTAGCTCTTAAAAATAGACCCCTCCTAGAGAAAATATTCTTAGCTTATTGCTCCATCGAATCAAGGCTATCTTACTTTCATTCTCCACCTCACAACTCTTCCATATTATGATAAATCTTAATGAGGAAGTCAACTAATTGGAAAATAAATCCTACTCCATGATGTGGACTCCTCCCACGTGCCTGTCATCCCCTTCGTATCTACCCAACTTGCTAAATCATGTAGAATTAAAGGTTAATTATTGTTCTTAAGTGGTTAATTCATGCTTGAAGGAGTGGAGTACAATCAAGAGGCTCAACGCGATGTCCTGGTGGGCTAAGATGCATGCACTCACGTTAATCAAAATTACAATCAATTTGTTTAAGGTCACTATGGTGCTATAACAGATGGATTGCCAATTCGATTTCTCTTATGTGAATTCTTCAAGATTGAGAATGTCAAAATGCCTTGTGAATGATTTATGAATACCTCCCAAGTTAAGAGGGAGTGTTGAAGAAAGTGTGACTAGGTTCAGTCTTCATAAATGTAATTTTGATCTTTGTACTTGTAAAAGAAAAGAGTTAATTTTGTCATGCGGAAAGAGTTAATTTTGCGGACAAAACCAACCTCCCTAGAAGCTTAAGGCTTTCTAGTGACAAACAAGACAATTAAGAACAATCCTTCTCTAAATATGCATTTACCATATAAGAAATCAAGTGTTTAGATCCTACCTGTAGTCCAACATTGTTGTAGTAGTCCAGCCTCGTCAATCCGGATGAGCTCCTCCTTCTCTCCGAAACCTGCATTCACTAACAATCAAACGATTACATAACACCTGAATATCTCATAAAATAAAACATATTTAACATACAGACCAAGGAGTATATCAAACAACTCATAAATAACAAATTGTTGAGAAGAATGGACTTATTTGTATTAATAGGAAACAAAAGAAACCATTACAACCTGAGCCATGGTGTTGTGCAGGTCCCTCCCAGGGTCCAGCAAGAGTTCTCCTTTATTTTGATAAGCTCACCCACTTCCAAATGAAACAAGAAAGGATGGGAATCTCTCCTCACAAGCATCTACAAGGAAGTCCTAATTCCAGCAGCATCTACCCTTAGGAATATTCAGCTTTCAACCTCCCCCCTTCTGGCCCAATGCCTGTATTTATAGTGCTCTAGAGGAAGTTAATTAGGTCCACCATCAATGGGATAATCCCCTCTTGATGGGATAAGTTCCTCTTTCATAAGGATACATGAACCATCTGGAGGCGCTCAATACACGTCGAACAAGCTTCTAGAATGCTCTAGAAATGACCACAAGTAACGTTTTTAAGATGAAACTCGCGCCTTTTGACCTTTACAGGGGTACACACCCAACCCTTTACATACAGAGCATACAAGTACGCAGGTATTGTGAACTTGGGTTGCGTACACGCAGGTAAGGTTGAGAGAAACTGCGTACCCAGAGATAAATAGATTTTTTAAAGACTTTCTCTCTTTCTTGAAGTTTGACATGGAGAGCAGAGGTATGAGACTTGCCAAGGAGGATAGTATGACAGTTGATGGAGCCATACTAACTGCAAATAGTCATGGTGACAAATTTTAGTGTAACATCTCATCTTCTTCTTCAACGGTCACGTTATAGCATTCCAGCACGTGACTCAGTTGAGTAGCCCAATTAAGCTGAATAAGGTCCAAAGGATCCTGTGGTATCCTAAAGATTGTTGCTTTTACTTCTTGTAGCACTTCATCAATACATTCAAACCCATCTTCAAAGCTGAACGTTATTATGAATCCCTCACGCAAAATATCCCATTCACATGTACCATAGCAGAGCTCTATTTCTAAGTACCAGTTCATCAGGATGACATCTAGGGTGTGATAGAACAAGTGTAGCCATTCAATTTGGGGCTTCGCTCCATAATCCTTGGCCCATTTGGCCAAGTGCACGCATGGATCATATTTCCCATCATATTTGTCTGTTATTCATACCTTCAGCTTCCCAAAGCATGTTCTCATCATCCTCCTACATTCGCACCAATCATCAAAGATACCCTTGTGCGTACCCCACCACCTTGCGAGCGTAGTGCATAGTGCCCAATCCAAAGCCTGGAAGAGCTACTTCTCTGGTACCTCCCTATCGAATGCATCCAAAAATATATCTACAATATTCAAGCCATCATAAGTGGGCATATTTCTTACCTTCAATGACACACAACGCAACGACTTCATCATCATGTTATAGCTAAGTGTGGTTACTTCATGTAACCGATTCTGCCAATGCTCTAATTCTTCATCAGAATCTTAGGTGTAGGAACTCTTGCGATCCCATGTCATCTATCCATCCGCTGTTAGATTCAACTAATATTGGTCTCACGTTGTTATCTTATAGATATAGTCTAGATCGTCATCGCTCTCATAATTGCATACTAGCTCAGTATAGCACGATCCTTTAGTTGGATCTAGGGGTACTATTACGTGGAGCAGTTTCTTCTAAAATATCATCTTTTGATTCTTTAGGTTGATTACCCCGTTCATATTAGTAGCCCAATAAATTCCAAGGAGTGCAGGATAGGGGTTGTTGTCATCCACAATTTCTATTACCTCAAAGTCAGCCAGTGCGCTCGTGCCTTCAATATCTACAGTCACCCCTTGTAGCTACCCCATGGGGATGATCTTTTGCCGATTTTCCATCCCTACCTGAATCAAAGACCGTTGCAGCATGAGAATTCCCATCCGTTCCCAAGTTCCTTTCGGTAGGACGTTCGCGTCTGACCCTTGATCTAAAATAACCTGATCTATTTCATAATCTCCTATCTGTGCGGTCAGTCTCATCTCCCATCCTATCCTTGATTTATGCTTACCAATCTTTCGTACCATGCCCGGTTCACTCAAATTATTTCTGGCGCATCTATTTATAAGCTCCTATAATCCCTTCACAGCCTTGTTATCACACAACAACTTCATGCAGGTCTCTAGGAACATTGTAAGTATAGAAGGGTCCATCTCCTAATCAATCTTATCCTTCTTCCCTAAGGTGGAGGCCTCAGTAAAGCTCTTCTTTGCATCCATCAACATTTTTCATGCGTGTTCCAAATCACATTCAGCTTCCTTCGCCGGAGCTTTGCGAACCCATGCGTTGTCTTTGGGTTGTTTCTGATTATCATCCCCTTTTGCAACTCCACTTTGGAGCATTATATTCACATTTGGATCCTCTTCGTAAGGCTTAGACCTCATCATCTACAGGTTCTAAGTCGGTTGAGGTGGTAGTGCCCCTTTGTCATGTATCCTCACTAACAGTGGAGGACAATCCTTTGTCTCATGATCAAATAGAGTGAAATATTTGAACAACGAACATGTTGGGTTAGTGCAATCATAGGCATAGTGTCTTGGTCCTCCGCAATTGTAGAAGATCAATTGTCCCCTACCTTGGCCAGGTCCTCCTCTGCCTCGGCCTCGTCCACACCCCTAAAAGCATGTCAGTTCCATCCCCATGTTCTGGTCAGGGGGCTGTGTTTCTACCTGAATCCTGTAGGTAAGCATTCTATCCATCATCAATTAATAGCTTCTTCTGTTGCGCTCATTATGCCCTACCGACCTAAAAAAGTTATAGAACATTTGTTGTGGCATTTGTACAAACTTCTACATCAAATGACAGTTATTCGTGGCATGTTTCCCTACTACCTGAGATATAACGCACTACAATGTAGGCCCCGCACTCGGTCCTGCTTGAGCTTTTGGCCTCAAAGGCATCGGTCCTCCTCCTGCCATGTAGTTCATAAAGACTGGGTAATGGACTTTGTCATGCCCCTGACCCTTGCATTTCAGGCACCATACTTCTTCGCGCACCTTTAGTTGAACTGTTTTGTCCTACTTCAAACTTTGCATCTTAGGGCAAAGACTTTTCAACTCCACATGGATCTGCTAAACCCCCAGATTTGGATCTTGCATGGGTGTTTCATGCAGTCTCATTGCAATCTCCAAGGCCTTTTCTTGAGTCATTATCTTCAGTTGTGACAACACGACCCTTAGGTGCGGCACGAGAGAAGCCACAAACCACTCGCGATGTTGTCTGTCTATTAAGTTCCTATTAGCTTCATGGATTTCACACTTCAACCTCTGATCAAATTCCCAAGGTGTCTCGCCTATCTTCATCGTGATTTATTTGAACCTCACAATTGAGTGTGCCTCAGATTTAGGCCTATTGAATTCTTTTTTCAGTGTGGTGTGGATGTCTTCCACTCCAGCAATTGGGTTATCATTAGATTACTTAATGTATTGGGTTAGCGCACTAAGCAGTGTTTCCTTCTTCAAGTGATCATCTGTAACACCTTGAGCTTCCCATACAACTTTCACCATGAACCAGAACGGGTCTAGGTCATCATTTCCAAAGCCTTTAAACAAAGGCAACTTCATTGAATTTTTCATGATGAACAGTGATGGAGGTGGAGGTGGTACGAGTGAAGTCGTAGGTGATGGTGGTGAAGTTGGAGGTGGTGTGGGTGGAGGTGGTAGTCACAAGAATTCTTGTCTTATTAACTGAATAGCACTTCATAGAGAAGCCTACTCTACTCCCTCTTCATCACATCGTGGAGGTGAAATTAGTGACTATATTCAGGACCCTCTCTTCCTTCGTTCCTCTAAGCTTTTCTGCTTTGCATAGCTTTGAACATCAAGGTAG
Source organism: Pinus taeda (assembly GCA_000404065.3). Taxonomy (NCBI): domain Eukaryota; kingdom Viridiplantae; phylum Streptophyta; class Pinopsida; order Pinales; family Pinaceae; genus Pinus; species Pinus taeda. The sequence continues at coordinate 93,345 of APFE031120317.1, read as the reverse complement.
TTGCATAACCCACTTTTTGCATAATAAAATTTTAATCGAGGTATTCAAAAAATTCAAGTAATTACCTCGCGGACCTTTGAAAAATGCCTCTCTACTTCGCTATAGTTGATTGAGGTATTGACCGCGAATTCAGTCACAAATCCTCTTATGATGTGATCTAGCCAATAATCGACAACGCGGGTGATCTTATCCTCAGTGGCTTCCAATCTCTATACTAACTCTGGGGTCCAAAAAATAGGACCCTCAAGTCTCCACCTTCCTTGGTTATCTGCTAGCTTCGTGATCCACTCTTATAACTCAACCGGAAAGGAACATAAAAAGATCTAATGTATTTATGTATATAGGTACGTGTCCAGCCACTGTTCATTTGTGAGTCACAAACTTTTGTTCTCTTGCGCTGCAAATTCATGGATATTCCTATCCAACCAGTCTCTGATGTCTTTATTAGTTGGATTCCAATGATACGACATCACACAACTCTTATGAAGATTCTGGTCCCATTAATGGAACCATTTGTTGGCTTGGTGGGGCCTGATCTAGGTTCAACGTTAGTTAGCTAAACAAATCCCTACACTACATGCCCTTTAGGCATCAACCCGTGGAGCACAGACCGAAGTCTCACTCGAAGTAGTATGGGGAGACGCTAGAACCAATTTTTCACACCCTGAGATGGTCGTGATTTCGGTTTATTCCTTCTATTCCTACTTACATGCAGGTTGTTAAGTCCCAGGGCTCTGTTTGCCTAGACCCTTATTCCTCCCTTCAACACCTCCACAAAAGGGTATGACTAACCTTCGTGCAACCCTAACCTTTGGTTTAGATACTTTCACGCTACTAAGGCAGCGTATTGTACAGATTCCAAGCTATCTTACGAATCTTACTTATCTTATTAGATAATCACAGTTATCACTGTGTAAATAGATATCCTTATTTGCATTCAATTATCCAACATAATTACATACATTCGTGCATCACATAAGTATTATAAATGAAATTCATACACAATATGACAAGATGCATTAGTAGGAAACAACGATAAATAATTTGTAGAATATTTCTCTTTATTGATATCTTCATACGATTACAGACTCTATCTGCCCTGCGCACAGCTGCAGGGGTCCGCGCACTTAGCTGTGGAATTCTACCCTAGGCCTTTGTGCACTTAGCTACAAAGCCTCTACCTATTCTATGACCTAAACTTAGACTTCTCTCCTTATTACTCAAGACTTCTTACTATAATTCGTGACTTGTTAAGACTACTTAGAGCTTACTTACTTAGCTCTTTTTATACAATTGCATGGTTCACGGACCATGGGTAGATATTTATAGCTGAATTTACTTTACAAAATTAAGGGCAGACAACCCTTTATGACTCATGACACCATCGCGCTCCGCGACCACAAATGCAGAGTCTTTACAACTTTATTACAAAATTTGACCCCAAACATGGGCTTTTAGCCCCAAACATGTCCTTGTGGGATCCTGTTCCCGCCAATAGCTATGATGGTGGGCATGCCCACAGCACCCACCCATTGCAAAATGGCCCCCTGGAAGGAAGGGGGTAATTATACTATGGGTGGGGGGCACCCATGGTATGATGCCTCCCTATCTACCAGGGGTCCCCTGTGAAGGCAGGCATGCCTATGACATGTATGTCATTGTCTTGTGGGCATGATTGAGGGTGTGCACACGAGACAATGGCCCCTTCACAGATCATTGTGTCACATGCACACATGCAGGCAAGTGTGCCAACTGTACATCAACCTTCTATGGGGCCACTATGCGAGCAGGTGTAGCCAAAGTGGCATGCATCCCCGCACAACAAATCCTGGCAGGTCATTGTGCCACAAGCACACCTACCCGCAGTCATGTTGGTGAGTGTCCCTGTGACACCTACCCATGGCACAATGACCCCTTAGAAGGTCTGCATACCCTAGAATAGTAGACCCCTCCCTTAGGGGCAGGCATGCCCAGACTAGGTGCAAAAATGTTTTAATTTTTTACCAAAAAAATTATATTTATTTAAATTGATGTAAAAAATAAAAAATTATGGATTACGTTTTTTTTGGTTATCTTTGAGGAACTTAGCTACCCGCCTAACACATAACTACAGGTAAATATCTGGAGGTTTGAGACCTGTATTCAATGGGATTTGAAATTAGGTATGCCTTGTTTAAATTACTTCCTAGATTTCGAACTAATGAATTGAGTTGCCCCGCAAGACAAAGAAAATAAAAAATTATTTATTTTTCACAAAATGACCTATTTTCCCCAAATTACTCTTTAAATGGTGAAAAAAGAAGGGAAACTAACCTTTTCAATGTAACAATATCACGTTGAATGTCTTTTCGATGACAATGTATCTCCTCCATAAAATTGCTCCAAGAATTTTAACAAAACCTCCAAAAGACTTGATGTGATGTAAGGAATAGTAACAACGAAAGTCATTATGTAGTGAAGATTATGGCATTACTTTATCACTTTTTGAATGTAGGATTAAAATAAAATTAAAATTAAAATTCTCACCCTAAGAACAAATCATTAGGGGCATACAAGTTAAATATGTTTTTAAATTATTGCACGAATATTGGAATAAAGCAAGAGTTTATAAAATTCATACTCTCTTAAAAAAGTGGTGTTGTGGAGAAAAAGAAGAGGACCATAGTTGAAATGGATAGGAGCATGTTAAAAACTAAGTCTCTTAGAAATGAATTTTGGGATGAAGCTGTAGATACAACAATATACACTCTTAACCAATATCTTATGAAAGAAGTGTTGAATTTGTCTCCAGAAGAAGCATGGTCAGGATACAAACCATGTGTTGCACATACGAAAGTTTTTGGTTGTACTACATATGTACATGTTCCTAAATAAAAGAGGATGAAATTGGATGATAAGAGTGTGAAGTGTATCTTTATTGGATACAATACTGAAACAAGAAGTTACAGGTTGTTTGATCTTGAAGAAAAGAAGTTCATAATAAGTAGAGATGTTGTGTATAATGAGAAGGGAATCTATCATCTAGAATAGGTACATTTTGAATTGAATAAATACATCGTGCATATTGGTGATGAATCAAATTCCAAGTTAGAAAATATAGATGAAGTTAAGAAGAATCCTAAGTGGCTTCAAAGGGGTCATTCAAAAAGTACTGTGTTGGATAGAAACTTTTTAAAGAAGCGTTACTAGATCTCAAAGTTCTCTAGTGAATTATGCACTTATGGGACAAGTAACAAAAATTGATGAGCCACATGATTGTGCGAAAACATCAAGAAAGAAAGAATGGAATGAAGCTATGGAAGCATAATTGAATGCCTTGGTAAAAATTGAAACATAGTACTTGGTCAAATTACCAAGGGGAAAAGGTGTAATTGGCACTAAATGGGTTTATAAAACTAGTATAAATCGTATCGGACAATAGATAATTATAGGGCTCATTTAGATGCAAAGGGATATGCATAGAAAGAAGAAATTGATTATACTAAGACATTTTCCGCAGTGGCGAAGTTCGATACAATCAGGATAGTTCTTGCATTATATACACAATACAAATGGCCAATTTTCCAAATGGATGTTAAGTTAACTTTCTCAATGGTTATGTGCATGAACAAATTTATGTGGAGCAGTGTGAGGGTTTTAAAGTGCCAAGAAAAAATATTATGTTTATAAGTTGAAGAAGTCGTTATATTGTATAAAGCAAGCACCAAGGGCATGAAAATTGTAAACTTTGAAACAGGAACTGTACTAAGTACCCATTTTTTTTAGGTAGAAAAAATTCATCTGATTTTGAAAAGTGTTGGTTCAAAATAAAATTATTTTTTTAACATATTTTTGACACCTTAAATTTTCATATGTATCAAGTATGAACATTGTTTTTAAAATGTTAATGATTTTCATGTAGATTTTGAAAAGTGTTGATGCAGAATCAACCCCATTTTTTAAAAGACTTATTTTTGATACTTTAGATTTTCTAATGTATTGAGTGTGGAAAATTATCTTTTAAAGTTAACTATTTGCGAAGTAGTTGTCTTCTCCTTCTTCTTCTTCTTCCATAATATATTTGTTTTGAAGTGTTTTAAAGTTTTGTGTTTTTTTTCGTTTTTCTTTTCATTTTTTTTTGTAGTGAGATATTTGTTTTTTTTCTTAGTATATTTTAAAGTTACTATTTTCTATATATTTGTGTATCATTAATCAATATTTCAATGCACATCAAATACTTGTCACTAAAATAGCAATAATTTTTAACATTTTACATAAAAAAACACATTTTGGATATAGATATAACAAAGAAAATACATATTTTGAGACTTTTTTTCTATCAATGACATGCCATATAAATTATTTTTATTAGATAATTTAAAAAAAAAAAGTTTAAAAAAATAACATTTTTATGAATTTTATGTCAAAAATAATAATAATTACATTTTGTTTCCATAAAATAATGATTCACATAAACATTGAAGTGAAAATTTAGTACACATATTAAACATATAACAACAATAATTGAATATTTATTCTTCTCATAAAATCTCAAAATCAAATCATTACAAGTACAAATAATGAATAGTTCCAAAAAAAGAGTTTGATTTGCAAGCATAAATTAAATTTAATCAATAACATCATCGCTACAAGAAAAAAAGAAATTGGTGAGGGGCGAAAAATGTCACCATAAGCTTATTGTTGATGGTCAAAAGAGCCTTCGTCACTAAAAATTAAACATCACAAAAGGTGGCATTGCCAAAAGTATAGGTGGTGTAGTGACATTCAAGGTCTGTCACTAATAATGATTTATAATGACAGATAGTGACCATCACAATTTCATATGAGTAATCATGATGGACTTTAGCCTTGGTTACCAAAAAAATGAACGTCACCAAATATGGTGTCACCAAAAGTATAGGTCTTATGAGTTAGTTACCGGAGAACCCACAATAATAACCATATTTTGTCAATGCTTCAAATCCCAATAGGGATCCATCTTCAAGACTATTTCTGAATGTTGATAGTAGAAGAGCTAAATGAGAATTTTAAATACTTATGAGGTGAGTTGTTTTGATGAGATGAAGGTTGGTTCCTAATATTTATTATTATCCATATTTATAGGTTTTTTTTTTGGTAATTCTTACAATTTTTATTTTATCCAGATTTGTAATCTAGAGGTTAATTCATTAATCGAAGAATATATTAAAAATAATATATATCAACTATTTAATTATAAATTTACTATCAAGAAATTAATTATTATATTTATAGACTATTCTTACTCTCTGATCTAGATATGAATAATTCTTAGCATAAATTAATAATAATACTAATATTATAATTATAGTAATAATCTAATACTAGTAATAATTAATAAATAATCATTAATAACTATAGTAATATTTATATATAATAATATATAATTATAATTATAATGTTAATTATTAATAATAATTATTATAAATAATTCTTATTATTATAGTTATAACTGTATAAAATAATTAATAGTTAATAGTAATAATTATATAATAATACTTAATAATTATTATTATATTATTATAATTTCACTATCTTATTAATAGTTTTAATATACAACATTATACATTTTTATTAGTTATAACCAAATGTTTACAATAAATTATTATTGTTATAAATAATTATTACAATCATGTACTCATGTATTAATTATTAATATAAATATTTAATGTGATTTTGACTAATAATTTAGAGGTTGTAATTAATTAGGGCTTTAAAATATTATATTAAATGTGATTTTCAAGAGATTGTCTAACTATAATATCTTTAAAATGTATTAATATTATTAAATTAATAGTCATAATTAATAATTAGTAGTAAATATTGTAAATATTCATTCCTAATTCTTATTAATAGTTTAATTGATTAATAGTTATTATAATTAAATATTAATTACCTATTAAGAGTAACAATAATAGTACTAAAAGTAATAAGACTAATAATATTTTTTACTAGTTTTTAACCTAAGATGGATAGGGAAGGGAGATAGCCACCTATTGAGTGTTATACCTAGGATGTATTGGTGGTCTTAATTTCTCTAATTCAGGGAAACAAGCTACCGTTGATCTCGATACCATTGTCCCTATTAAGATTATGTGTATGTTTCATAATCTCAAGAGCCTCTCCAAGCTTTCACCTATGATGATGTTCTTCCCTAGGGACAATTGAGGCGTTTTTGAAATAGAGATGGTGCTTAGTTTTAGAGGAAATCTCTGCGAGGGCTGAAGTACGAGACCTTTTATTCCTAATATCAGCTACATGTTCCTTCAGTCTTGTTTGCAAGGAACGACCTGTTTCACCAATTTTACTTTTTCCACATGAACAATATCTTTTATAAACTCCTTCTAGTTGATTTCTATCAATATTATCTTTGACAGACCTCATACTCTGTCTAATTGTTCCTGGTGCTGAGAATCTCCAAGTAACATGAATAATAATGGATAATAATGGATAATATCTAAACTTCTATGAAAATGTAACACACATATTTAGGGACCATGAACCTCTAGAAAAAGAAGAAAAAAAAGTCAGCCAAAGACAATCATTAGGGAAACAAGTAATTTAGAATGCAATGAGCTATTGTAGTGAAGGAACAGAGCTCAGGTGACAGCTCCCTTAACATTGGTGACCCGATCCTGGAAACCCCTCCTCCTTCTATCACCTGATGGGCTCCACTGAATGTCACCTCCTCCTCCTCTACCACCCTCATCCCCTACCCACAACCTCTATGACCCTCCCCTACTCTGGTCCACATTAATTGTCTGAAAAAAAGAGACTTTGAACATCACAAATTTGTTGTTTATGCACACATTGGACATTACACTTTCCCTAATCTACCAACTACAAAAGGTATTCCATCAAGGTTTCATAGAGAATTAACCTCTCTAGAAATTATAGATGCATGCAATCTTACAAGAGAAATACATTAGAATATTTTGATGTGAACATTTATCCATTAACTTCACGGATTGAAATAGAATTACAAACTAGGATCTATACTTACAAGCATCTTCAAGGATAATATTTGAACAAATTGAACCTGGCATCTATGAAAAGTACTTATTTTATGATTTTAATTCTAGGTTTTCTCTTACACAAACATATACATTGGTTCCTAGAACAACCTCAACAATTAGTTCTAAATATTTCCAAACAAATGACAATGTGCATGTAACAATTGCTTGCATTAAAATTGCAATAGAAAAGTTCATAAAGAAATTTCACCTTTTGCTACAAATTTAATGAGAAGAATGAAAAAGTTGCTTGATCTTGCTGCAATAAACTTCAGAAGGCACTCCATAAACATAGTTATGGTGCATTTGTCATTTTTATATTTTTTATAAAAAACTATTCATTTGTAGGCAAAACTTTAGTTCTTTTTGTGAGCTATAACCCTTTTTCTGGTGAGGGAGATACCAATTTTTCGAATTACATCAACTCTTCAAAACTTGTAATTTTTTTTCAAGAAAGCCACTAGCCCTTGATGCAACACAAAACCAAATAAGTATAGTTTAGAGAATCATTTCAAATTAAGATAATTAGGAGCTCTTAACCAAAAGATTCTAAGGCTAAATATGATATCCAGGTAGTGACTTTGGAGTCCTTAATACAGTTGGGAAAAGATAAATCTAATGATTTGCATGTAGTTTGGTAGTGAAACATCCTATTGTAGATGGAAAGGATTCATTCAATGCAGTAAGTTCTACTTTCATACTTTCTAGAAGCCCAAAACACTTATCAAAAAATGTATACAACCTGCAACTAATCAAGAATACAATAGTTCCATGCTTTGAAACATTAATTTACCAAAATAAATAATACATAAGTTTGACAATAATACATTAGTTTGAAACATTATAAATATATGTGTGGATGTCTTTTTTGTGAAAATGACTTTCAAACAAAGCAGTGATTATTTGGAGACTCCAAGTTATATTCTTATAGATTTTTATAAGTACGTCTTTAAAACTCTGGTTTTTTAAGCATGGAGAAATTTTCACCTTGGTTTTTTTTTTTATTTCTCTTAATGCTTAATAGATCTTGAGTTAATATGAATCTACATTGGTTTAGAAACAACAAAAGTATCACTATTAATATAGAGTGAAGGAAATCATTCAAGATAGGGAAAGACTTACCATCAAACATAATATAATGTAGCCTTTTACTCCAGGAAATATGGAGTAGCACCATTGCATGTGTTAGAACTTTGGTCCATCAATGAAGAGTATAGGAAATCCAACAACTATAAACAATGCTCCAAAATTTAGATATTTTATAAATATATCAAATCAAATTTTTTCCACAGGCCCAACATAAAATTTTAATTACAACAAATTGAAGCGAATTTGATTGAAAATGCAACAATAGGCTTGAGGTTTAAGCGAAATTGATTCCAAGTAATGTGATATTGTATAGATACAATTTCCAAGAATGGGATAAATGAATGGAAACACACCAGGAGGATGGAAAGAACCAGAATATATCATGAATACCACAAATGCAACTAGGGAAACACTGCAGTAAACCCAACCTAGGCCAAAACAACTAATGCAATCACTCCAAGTGTTGCACAACCAATATGAGAAACAAACATATTGTATTTTTGCATATGAAGTTCAAAATCGAAGTTGTCAAATTTACAAAATGCTCAAAAAGAGGTCTGGTTGTCTATTTCTTGTATTAGACAGTTTAATATAATACTAATCTTACATGAGTAGTTCAATATGTTTACTTTAATTTTAGAGTTGGTGTTTAAGCTTGTGTTTAACCATATCACTCTTAGAATTGTGATTTCTACTTTCTTTAGATATTTCTCAAAATAGAAAAATGCATCATAAATGTTTAAAGCCTACATGTGCTACCGGTGAGGTTGGAGCAGTAAACAACACAACACAAAAATCACCAAAGGGAGCAATTTTCAACTTCAACCCTTTGGGTGCAATCATAATATCTATGAGTTCCATGATTTCTATTGCCACAAATTCCCCTGCACATGTCAATGGAATAAGCTGAGATAATCTACTAGATTTTAGGCCCCAAGAGAAAAGCAAAAATTTGACAATATTGGTCGACTTGGACAATGAGCCTTCTTTGAGTCACAAAATACAAGATACCATGTCTTTGAATTTCTATATGAACTCCTATTTAGGAAAAATTTAAGGAAACTTACCAATGCAAGACATCAACTTAAATCACCTTATGAACTAATTCCTGCTTTTTCCTAGACTGAGTAGAGATGTGTGTGCTTCATACTGAATCTGTAAAACATTCCTTAAGTGAAATGAATATAAGGAGTGGCTAGTATTTTTTATCAAATTTTCCCTTTATTCTCTCAAGTGAAAAGAAAACATCTTAATTTGAATTATTGTATGTAAATAAGCTTTAATCTGCTACAATCCAATTTGTGTCGTCCATGAGTTGATACTTGGTCCTAAAATTGAACGTGAGTTCTGTCCAGTTTGTGGTGGTCCTAACCCAATATAATAATCGATGTTATTAAGTGCATCATCCCAAAAGACAGGGCTACATAAAACTAGCAGAGATATAAAACATGAAAAAACATTTAACACAGTGTCACAATTCTTAGTCTTAGTATTTGGAAATTTTCTCTATAGTATCTTGAAGTGTAACCCCCTTGTAATTTGGGAGCAATGCTCCTCCCAAGCAATATTTTATTTATACTTTCCACAAAAGTGAAATGTTTTGCTATACTTGATATTATGGGCATATATTTCAACCATATATTTGATACTTTGAGAATCATATACCAGATCACTACATAGTAAGTACAACATGGCAGTTTTCACCTAGCTAACATGATTCTAGAATCTAAAACAAACAATGATTATTCAACTAGCCAAAACAAAATTAGCCCCAATTATGAATTTCCCTTGTCTCTATCATGTTCATGACACTCAAATCTTTTGTAATTTCCTCCAACAACATGGTTACATCACCATTTCATTTCACATAAGGTTTGATAAACATTTTGCACTTTCATCACTAAAAAAGGGTTTCCTGATTACGCTATCTACCTTCTGCTTAATTGTCGATCCTCTATGAACAAGGCATAAATTCTAGTATTTGAAACCTTTTGAAAAGGGTGAATTGAAACATTCCCCATGTCACTAGGGTTCCAATAGATGAAAATATAAATGTTAAAATGATAATCATCAAAAATTATAAAATGGCTTGTAGGGAATTTCCAAGCAAAAGGGACAACAAATTTTGAGCCCTAGGCTTTGCCAACTTAAAGTCAAAGTAATGGATATAAGGCAAGAGGCTGCAAATTTATAGAAGCAAGAAATTCCTTTTTCATAGTTACGCTGGCATTTGAGAAATTGGTTTGATATGGAAACAACAAGGTAGTTCTGGAAATGCTCAAGGAAAGGGAAGCTAGGAGAAAAGTAAAACAAAATTACAGGGAAGATATCTTGTTAAGTAGCAGTTATTAATAGTAAATATAAAAAATGAAACATAAAGAGACCATAATTAAGCATTTATCAGCTAAACTTCAATATCATATTCCAAAGTTAAAGTATCAAATGAGAATCCAACTACTGGAATTGGAATTCTCCATAAAACCAATTCAAATAAGTCATGGAAATAGTAAGGGGACACATACCCATATGACCAATGGCATATCTTCTTCTAATATAAAGGAAGACTTTTAGGGTGTCAATGAAACATAAACCATTGACTTAGGTGCCTATTACTTCTTGTTTCAGGAATGTATCAATAGGAAAACCCCATCAGAAGGCCATAAATTCCATGCCCAGATGCCCATAATGGGAGTATTGACCCATAGTTTTTTCTTGGTAAATAAGCTTGTCGACATGTATTATTATTATGGAAGTATGAAGGGAACACGTGAGGTGTTTGACAAAAATACCAAGTGAAATGTGTCTGCATGGAATTTTAGTTTTATAGGTTGTGTCAAGGATGGACACTACCATGAAGAGCTCAAGATGTATTACCAAATGCAACAGGGAGGACTAAGTGGAGACACACCTTTCCAATTGTCCTTAAGGTGTGTGTTAAGATTTCAGCCCTGCAATAGGGCAAGGAAATCCATAGTTACATGGAACACCATGACTATAGGATATTTCAAAATTAGAAATTGTGAAGAGGAAGGAAAGCTACTTGATGAAATGGAGTTGGGAAGGTTGAAACCCAATGTGATAATTTGGAGCGCGAAGATATCCAAGTATGAGTAGAATGGTCACGACAATAGTGTAGTGAGATATTTTCTAAAATGTAGATGTCTAGAGTGAAAGCCAATTCAGTCGCTATAGCTAGTGCTCTTGCTTCTTGTGCAAAATTGGTAGCATTACAACAACAAAAAAAATGGATGATGCATATAGAGTGTTTTTCAATATGCCAAAGAGGGATCTAATCTCATGGAATGCAATATTTATTGCTATGTGCATTAAATGGATATTGTGATGAGGTTTTGGGACTCTTTTATGAACTTCAAAATGACAAGAATAAACAGATGTAATTAGTGTGATCATTGTGAGATGTACTTAGTTTGGTCATAGTGTTTAATCCTTGAAATTCTTCAGTTGAATGAAAGTTGTAGAGGTGAAGCCTAAATTTGTTACCATAGCAATAATTTTTTCTTCATGAGTTGACTTAGTGGCTTTTCAGTGTGAGTATTGAATACATGGGTATGAGGAAGATACCCTAACAATTTTATGAAATAAAATAAGCAGGCATTAAGGCAAGCCATATCAGCGTCATTGCTATTTTATCTTCCAGCAACCAGGAAGCACTAGTAGATGAATTATAGCATCATTTTGATTGAATTAGTATAAAGTTTTAGGTGAAGCCTAGAGTGGAGCATCATGCATGCATGGTTGACATCCTTAGCCACTCGAGACACTTGAATGGAGCATATGTGATATTATCAAGCATGTATGCTACTTCTATGAGATGATTTAGTAAACATGAGAAAGCTAATGCTAGATAAGGGAATTAGAAAAAGGAACCAACATCTCATTTTCACAGACAGTTCTAGGTGCTGCTAAATTATGATGTTTTGAAATATATCAAGGAAACTCTTCGACATTGTTATCGAGTTTGAATGATAATGCACCTTCTTCATTTGAGTGTTGCCTCTCTGAAACCACGAAGAGGAGAGACATGGAGGAGTTACAACTTTACGTACTTCCTCAAAAACCCTCAATGTTGAAGCCTTATGTTGTAAAAGGTGAATTAATCAGGTAAGTGCTAGGCCAAGTTTGGGACTTCATTGAGGAGTTTTGGCAAATTTTCAAACTATCTCAAGGTTTTCTATAGTTCTTGGTTATATAAAATCAGTGGAGCAAAGAAAAAGGAATTTTGAAGGAAACAAGCCATCCTAGCAGAGGCCAAAGGTTGGGTTACTAGTTTGAAAACAATAATTTCATTATCAAGAAAATTGGATGGAGGGACTAGCAAGGGAACATGGCAAGTTGTTGCCTCAGGCTTGCGTATTTTTTTGGGCTTGTTTGTATGTATTCAAGGTGGTTTTGTGGCCAAAGAACCCTAGAGGACTGCATGATTGGGTCCTGCAGCACATTTTGGGAGGCACTATAATTGTTTTTCGTGGGATTCTTTCTTATTCAATTGATGAATGTGTCATGGCAAGACTCAGCTGAGAAGGCGATGAATTCCATGGATGTTATAGGGATTTGACAAGAGGCTGCAAGGTCTAGGAGACTATGGAAGTGCATATATGCTTTTAATTGATACTTCAAATATGACCAAGCTTAAAAATCAAGATGGCTGGTGCAGAAGGATAAGAAAAAAACAACAAAAGAAAAAAATGGAGACCTTGTGCACCTCTAGAAAGTAGTTCTACACTGCCTCACATCTATTGTATCTATTGCAAACTCTCATATATGCCTGAACATGGGAGGAACATGACAACAAAAATATTTTCTTTCCCTTTATTCTCTTCATTTATGAATTTCAAGGCAAGTAAAATCATCATTTTCCTCCTTTATTTGAGCATTATATCAAAAGATTCATGTAAATGTTTCACAAGGTGCCAACATTTCTTTTCAAGAGAAAATTATTCAACAAGCTCTGATTAATAGGTCCTATCAGATCTTGTTACAACTAATACTTGAATATATGTTTCCATATGTTCCCCTCCTTCTAGATTGAAAATTGAGTAAGTAGGCTTTCTATATTTTATTTCCAGCCAAAGTTTGTGCCTTCCCCTTGCTTCTCTTGTCGCTGCATAAATACAGGGCCTAAGTGTTTGATGTCAAGTTCTTGGAGGTATAAATCGATCAAAGCAATTGGGCATGGATCAATCAATATAATCATATGTAAACGACATGATCAATGTTTTCTGGTGGGAACATGGAACATAATAAATCTCATTCATTGGATTGATAGGGCCTTCTCATCTATCGTATATGAATTGATAGGGGCCTTCTTAGTGGATTTCTATCTCTTTTGGTGGTAGCATTGGAAACTCACATGTCGTTACAGCAAACATAGAAGTGATGTCATAGAAGGTAATATCATCACAAAAACCATGTCACTAGATGCACGAAGACATTCACTGCATTACATAGCCGCAATGGTTAATAGCACATAGTTCCTTCCCTAGGGGTTCCTTATCTCTATCTCTTCATCTAACCGGTGAGTAATTATGTAAGAAATATATTTGAGATGTTAGGTAGAGCATCTAGAAAGCTTTAGGTATTGGAAAGGTGCTTCCATAATTAAAACAAGGTCAAAAGGGATGCTTGATATACTTGAAGATTTCTTGAAATTCTTAGAATTTGTAAATTTTTGAATGGATGTGACAACTTCAACATTAGAAAAGAAACATGGAATAAAGAACTACCGTGACCCAAATAATGAGATTTTTTTTTTCTATTTCAACTTAGACCTGGGGGGTTGGAATCAATTTTCCAAGTGCGGATACAATTATTATATATGATCTACATTTTAGTTTTTTATGAGCTCAATGATGATCTCACAGGATACGCCAAGAAAAAATGGTGATTGTATATTAGTTGATAAGAATTTTTTTTGTTGAGAAGAGAATATTGCAACAATCAAGGACAAAGATGGATTTGGAGAATCTAGAGATGAATCTTTGTAAAAATGAAAGTTTAACAAATTATGTAGATCACAAAGAGACTTTGTGTTTGTGGAGACCACAACAATACCACCAAGTTCATAGGCAGCATTGTCAAGTGAAAAATTATTGTGAGGTATTATGTTCTTCTGTAATTACTAATAATGGAAGACCATGTAGAAATGTTGTTTATGATGTGACCAAAGTTCATTTTACAAAGATCAATGGTTCAATATTTTTGGTTATACAACACCCCAACCAAGCTTCATTAGTTTACTATGTTAACCAAAACAGGTTTCATTAGTCCATGAAGTACATATGACATTCTAATATCTCAGTAAGGGTGTTTGTATTACCTATTTCTTCTACTCAAGGAAAAAGGTGTATCAAATATAAATATGAGAATAGTTCAAAGAAGTAGGTGACAGGCCATCTAAGAAGTTATGAGTCTTTGGGAATAGACACTCATTTACAATAAACACACTCCATAAATCCATTTCCAAAAATGGGAAATAATGCTTTGGCAGGTCATTAGCCAGAATGTTTGTAAGTGTTGCTACATCATTTATTTATACTCCTACTATGTTTGTTAAACAACATATACAAAATGGTTTACAGTATTACAACAATTGGTAAGTCTAATGGAACTGGATTTTCCATTTCTAGATATAGATCTCCAATGACAATAAGGTAATGTGAAGACAACATATACCACCTAGGTAGACTATACTAGATCAGAAATGAATAAAATTGAATGCCAAATTCCAAAAATTGTTAAGTGGTAAGCAATAGAATAGGAAGGAAATATTTTAGCTACTTGAAATCAATATCATCATGTTGTGTTAGATGCATACTTCCATTAATTGATCAATTGGGCAAGAGTTGGAACATGTATCAAATTTTGTAGAAGTATATTGTTGAGAGCCTGGCCTACTAGAAACTGTCAAAAGTTACAATGCCAAAACTTGGTAATTGTAGAGGTGCCAAAATTGTGGACTCCAATAAATTTAGCTCACTAAATTTTCCCAGTTAGATAATCATTCAAATAAAATATGTTATTGGCTCTATTCTTAGATGTGCATGTACAGGAGCGGAATCCTAGTTTCCTAATATAAATTTTGTTCATCTAGCCATAAATGAATAAGGTTGGAATTGAATTAACCTTATCTAGATGTACATGGTGAGTGTAATTAAAGATGTCTGTGGATGCTTCTCAATAAGTTTCAGATGAATATAATGGTGTATGGAAACTATGGTCTCATTACATTCTACTGCTACTCAACAAAATTTGTACGTTGCCACCAGTGTTTCCCAAAGGCAGGATGAAGGTAGCAATAATTTTGAAGAGGCTTCATATGAATTTGATCTAGTAGAATGCATATGAATATACTCATTATAGATCAAATAGTTGTGGTTACATCCAATCTTGACATTGATGCATAGACTTCTCTATTTCAAATACATGAATGTCAAGAAGGGTGTTTTGGTTTGAGTGTTGTTTAGGGGCTGTTAGTTTTAAAATTTCTGATGCACATCAATCTCTCAATGTCTAGCCATCAGGGTCATCAATTATTTTGACCAGACTACCTGAGTGGTGGACACAACTACATACAAAAATTCCTAACTTGTTTCATTTACCTAGGATTCTAAGTGGTATTAAATCTTACGGTTTGTTGAAAGGATCAGCCACCCACAAAAACTTCTACCATGAAAAATGATTCATAAATCTATAGGTTGGACACAACACCCATTCTTGGAAGGTGTTATGACCTATTTGGAAGCTTGTTGAATCTTTTGAATAGGTGGGTAATATCACCACTAACAACACAAATTTTGAGCATAACGAATAACATATACAAACAAAAACAAAATGAAAATTATTCCTACTTAAAATTTTCACTCATATACTCGCACTCTCTCCAAGTCTTGATGGTGGCCACCGAGAAAAATGTGACTAACACCACATGGGGAACTCTACAAAGAAGGTATGGTGTGATGAGGGGAGTTTTATCTCATATATCTTTGTTGGTACCTTAATATTTAGGAAACACATCCCTCTGAAATGGAATGAAGGTCTAACCTCTAACCTGAAGCTAGTTGAATGTTGAAATTGTAGGTTTTAACCCCATATAGAAATTACCTGCATATGAATTCTAAAACATAGAAAATAAACAATGCGAGAGAATAACACATAAAACTCATATACACAGAGATTTTCCCTTGGATCCCAAAACTAGGACTACTCGATTGATTTTTCATTATGTTTATTTCAATGTTACAATACATATTTGTACATGTTGAAGCATCCAATAGCATAGACCAAAAACCATCGCATCCAAAACCATGGACTGAAAACCATCACATACAAAACCATGTGCAAAAACCATGCAGAAAACCATAGGTAGGTCCACCCAACCTAATATAGGGTCAAATTGTTTTTGCCTGGGGCGCTGCCCTAGGCCCCATAGACGGGGGCTACCTGCCTCCCTCAAACCCCCCCTCTGTGCAATCGGTGCAGCGAAGGGGGGGGGGCTCTGCCCACCCTCTAACCCCTCAGTGAATTATGTGGGCTAATCGTGGAAAGAATATAACACAACCCAACATTCTCCCACTTGTTTTTTTCTTTCCACAGGAGGCCACAAGAGGGCTTAGTCATTTATCTAGCCCTGTAATGGCCATTGTTTCTCTACATCAAGAGAACTTCTCAGAGCTCACAAATTTCGTCAATGCATCTATAGTATTCTTCAAAGTGTCTACCTTTACCATGAAGTATTTGAAGGCCCTTCTCTCCAATATGTCCAAGCCTTTGATGCCATAGCATGGTCTTTTCTCCAAAGACCACTAGAGTTTCTGCTCCACTTTCAGGAACCACAGAACTATTGCACCCATCAATAATAGTGCTACCTTGTAGCTTGTATAGAGCTCCAATACGAACTCCCCACATTATTACAAATGCTCCCCGAACCATCTTGCAGGTATCTTTCTTGAACACTATTTTTACACCTACATCATCCAACTTGCTTACAGAAATCATATTTCTGGCTAATGCAGGAATATGCAGAACACTCAAAAGTGTTCTAACCTTCCACCTTGAAACTTCAACTTTAACCTTCCATGACTAATGATTCTAGCCTTCCTATCATCCCCTAAGAAGACATCACCACCATCGTATTTCTCATACTCGCAAAACCACTCTCTTTGGGGAGTGAAGTGAAAGGATGCATCTGAGTCAATCAACCATCCCTCATGATCTACATGTGTACTTGAATAAGCTAGGTACACATCCCCACCTTCATCCGAGGTGGCTTTCACTTCTGCAGAAGAAGCATCACCAGATCCCTTTCCTTTATCAGGAGCTTTAGATTTACAGTCCCTTTTGTAGTTCCCTTCCTTTTTGCATTTCCAGCGCACCACCTTTACAGGATTTCCTAGAGATTTAGATCTCCCTCTAGATTTAGAGCTCCCACTGGATGACTTATTTTTGTTTCTTTTCTAAGACTGTCCTCGTATAAACAAGGCATCACCATTCTGCCTCTCCATAATTTTCCGTCTCATCTCATCCATCAGCAAGGATGAGACTATTTCATCAAACTGCAAGGAAGTTGCATTGCTACCTTTTGCAATAACTAGATTATCCCACAAATCTAGTAGAGGACACAACAAACTGATGCACTTACCTTAATCTAAAAATTTAATATCAACAAATAATAACTGACTTACGACAGTATTAAATGCGTTCAGATGCTCTGTCACCGAGTATCCATCTTTAATCCTCAGCTTATACATCTTTTTCCATAGGAACAATTTATTCACCAGAGACTTAGATTGGTACAAAGTCCCTAACTTGTCCCAGAAAGCCTTAGTCATAACTTCCCCTGATACATTAAACAATACTAAATCTGAGACAAACAATCATATTATGCTCTTTGCCTTATGATCCAACTTCTTCCATTCTTCATCAAACACTCTTGTTGGGTTAGTACCTAGATCTACTGCAATCCACTAACCTTTGTCCACCAACAGATCCTCCATCTTGGTTTCCATAATCAATCTCATAGATCTCCCACTGAACAAGGTCTACAACGGCCCCAGGGGAAACCCCTCAGCAAAAAAGGCGTCACCTTGAAGCCAAAACAACTTTGATACCAAATTTAGGTTTTAACCCCATACAAAAATTACCTGCATAGGAATTCTAAAACAGAGAAAATAAACAATGCAAGACCATAACACATAAAACACATATACACGGAGATTTTCCCCTGGATCCTAAACTTGGGAGTAGCAGATTGATTTTTCATTATGTTCCTTTCAATGTTACAATACATATTTATACATGCCGAAGCATCCAATACCATGGACTGAAAACCATGATGTCCAAGACCATGGACCAAAAACCATCGCATCCAAAACCATGCAGAAAACCATAGGTAGGTCCGCCCAACCTAATATAGGGTCCAAGAACAATTTTGCCCAGGGCACTGCCCCAGACCCTGTAGAGGGGGGCTACCCAACCCCCTCAAACCCCCCAGTTAACTATGTGGGCTATTCATGGAAAGAATATAACACAACGCAACAAAAATTTCCATCAAGGAGGATTATCAATATAGAAGCAACAAATAATGTCTTTGTATAAGAATCATCCCACTTTCCTTGTAAGAGAAAGATTGATATCCCTCATCCACCATCTAGCATATAATTAGGCCATGAAATAAATTGTTTATGACTACAAGAAGTAGGTAAAAACTTGAGAAAGGATTCCTAATTATGTGGGAAATGCATGTATCTTCATTGGGGACCTCAAAGAAAAACATGAATCCCATGATGCACAGTTAAAAACTCAACAAGATGATGAAGGCACATGTCTTATGGACATGAAACTGTCACAATCATCCATATCAACCAACAGTAGCGGCCAAATCCCTGTTCAAGTGTTGGGAACACATCTAGTTAAGGCATGAAAGGTTCTTAACATTAGCAAATTCAAATATGACTAAAACTTATATATGATCATTCAATAAACAGGGAGAACAATTTCCATACCTAACATGGCCCTTCCCTCTGTCGCAATAAAAAATGTGTCATCTCAAATACTTATAAATATATAGTAGCTATGGATTATTCTATGATGCTGTTGTCATAGGAAAATGAAAAAAATATCAAAGATATGGTAAAGTGATTCCCAAAATAGAAATAGCAAAGCTGAGAATCAGGCATTTAAACTCGAAAAGACCAACCTGGAAGGTTACTAATCCTATATTGTTGAAGTTCATTGATCATATAAAGAAATGGTGAGAAAAGTCCTCCCCTTCCCCTAACAAATGTAGAGAACCTCTACCAATTTTCTCCCACTAAGGGAGAAGGTGGAGGAATAATGGACACAACTAAAAGGTTTATCAAGAATGATTGGTAAACTCATAAATTTTCCAAACAAATTATCATGATGTTGCTTATAAATAACCTAAGATTAGTGAGGAGGAAATTAATTATGATTATGCAGAAGTTAAACAATCCCTAGAAGTTTTAGAAAATGTAGGAAATGATGTAGCCTAGTGGTATGACCTGGTTGGAAACATGTTAAATATTTTGAAGAGGTGGGTAATAGCACCGCTAAAAAAATAAAATTTAAGCATAATCAATAACATATACAAACAACAACAAAATGAATATTATTCCTGCTTAACAAATGCACTCATATAGTCGCACTCTCTCCAAGTCTTTATGGTACCCGCCGTAAAAATTGTGACCAACACCACATGGGAAACTCTACAAATAAAGTACGATGCGATGAGAGGAATTTGATATCATATATATTCGTTGGTATGTTGATATTTAGGAAACACATCCCTCTCAGATCGAACCAAGGTCTCACCTCTAACCTGAAGCTAGTCGAATGTTGAAATTTCCATCAAGGAAGATTATCAATATTGAAGCAACCAATAATGTCATAGTATAAGAATCATCCAAATTTCCTTGTAAGATAAAGACTGATATCCCTCATCCACCTTCTAGCCTATAAGTAGGCCATGCAAGAAATAGTTTATAACTACAAAAACTAGGTAAAGACTTGAGAAAGGCTTCCCAATTAGGGTGGACATGCATGTATCTTCATTGGGGACATCAAAGAACAACAGGAAACCCATGTTGCACAAGTAAAAACTCAAGAAGAGGATGAAGGTGCGTGTCTTATGGACATGAACCACTTTCAATCATCCATATCAACCACCAGTAGAGGCCAAATCCTTGTTCAAGTGTTGGGAAAAATTTTAGCTAGGGCATGAAAGGTTGTTAAAATTATCCAATTCAAACATGACCAAAAATTAGGTATGATGATTCAATAGATAGGGAGAACAATTTCCATACCTAACTTGGCCCTTACCTCTATCCCAATAAAAAAAAAACATTTCCATCTAAAATACCTATAAAGATCTAGTAGTTATGGCTTCTTCTATCATAGTGTTGTCATAGGAAAATGAAAAAAATATCAAAGATATTCTAAAGTGATTCTAAAATAGAAATACCAAATATAAAAAATAGGGAAACAAAATTGGATGGTCGTAGCTGAGAGTGAGGCATTAAAACTAGAAAAGATCAACGTGGGAGGTTATCAATCCTATATTGTTGAAGTGCATTGATCATATAAAGAAATTTTTAGGAAAGTCTTCCCTTTCCTTCGACAAATGCAAAGAACCTCTCCCAAGTTTCTCCCACTAAGGGAAAAAGGGATACAAATAAAAGGAGTATCAAGCATGATTGATCAACTCATAAAGTTCCCAAAAAGAGTATCATGATGCTGCCTCTAGAGAACTATTGTAGCCTCCCCACCAGCCTTTCACAACACCTTCTATTGCTTTGTCAAGTACACAAGCTTCAGTGTTTTTCTTGCACAAATTCGGCCTGTCGATCAAAGCTTGATGCATTCCCCTCATAGGTTGATCACCCAGACTTGGTCCAACTGCAAGTTGAGTAGCTTCCACAAGAAATTACAAAATCCTAGAGGGCAACTAGCCTTCCCTCCAAAAATTGCGCATTCTTGTCTGGTAGCCTGCTAGGCTCCAGAATTGGGCAATCCTGCAAGACAGTCTTCACCCAGAAAACTGCACATTCCTTCTCAGCAGGCCTACTCATCCCAGGAATTGTGTAATCTTGGGTAGCAGTAAGCTGCTCTGCTCAGAAATTGCACAGATATCCTTGGCAGCCAACCCAGCTACCAACTACAAATGCGCATTTCCTCCCAGCAGTTGAGCAGCCTCATGCATCAGTACTTTGGTTGACCAATTCCACTCATGACTAAGGAGACTTGAATTGCATGCATGGTTTTATTTTTCCCAAAATAGCAAAAGGTAACATTCAAAATCCATCACATGATTCAGGGAGCTATTCTTGGTAGTTAGAGGTTACATGCAAATTTCATTTTAGAAACTTTCCTCTAAGTGTCACATTTTCCTAGATTTATGGCATGCACATCATCAGTGAAAACTAATTTATTCTACACACCAGAGCTCATTCTTTCACATTGATCTTGTACCTCTTACATCCCACTGCACATCCAGGACTCTTCGACACATCCGACTCAGCTATTCATAGGTAAGTGGTCTCAAATTGTATTTTTCAACATTTTTGTCACTTTTTGTGTTTTTTCTTGTGTTAGTGTTGTTTTCTTGTTTTCTTTGAATGATTTATATCATTTACATGTATACTAGCTTGTACTATCACCATTTTAGTTTTCATTGTTATCTCACTGCTGTTGCATGCATGAAATTGTTTTGCATGAATGGTCGCTGATTTGGCAAGCTGCTTCACACACACATGTTGATCTGTTCACTGAATCTTTCATTTGTTGTTTACATGCACACTCAATCACTTCTGCTTTCACTTAGTGTCACCATGCATTCACTTTCAGATTTTCTTTCAGTTTCCTATCGGCAGGTCTAGGCAGCCTTGGCATAGACTCTGCCTTAGCCAGAAAGCATTGTACAATATGGGGCAGGAAGGCTATGTATTTCCCTCCATAAATGTGCATTTCTAAGGGACAGTGACTGCTAGCCCATAAAATTGCACAATGCAGTTCCCGAGCCTACAATCATTTCCATCTAGAATTGCACATTATGCAATCCCAAAGTAATCAGTCAGCCTGGATTGTGCATTGTACAAATCCAAAATCTAATCTTACCTCCCAGATAGCCCAGACTACCTTTTGCATAGTTATAGCATTCAGTCACTAAGCCTCCCAGAGAAAATTATGCAATATTTTCCTATCATTCCCCGGGTATGTGTTAAGTCATTCCTCAAATTTTCTTTGGTTTTCGTTGACATTTTTCTTGCCATGCATGTTGCTTTGTCTCTACATATTTTAGGTGTTCATCTGCATCTTACCTGTATAGGATCAATGTCCTCGAAGAGAGTAGGGTCAAAGGACACTGACGGAAGTGCAACTGGAGCAGTAGTTGAGCAGGTGTTCGCATGTCTACCGATATATGAAGATACCAACCTGTTTCTAGATAAGGACATCAAATTAAAATAGAAAAAGGTCAATGAAGCATTTGCAAGAAATTTTGCAGAAGACCTCGAAGATCATCAAGTGTATGTGAACATTCACAAGTCTGATTTGTACTGGATTTCATGCAGATACATCAATTTCCCATGTGCAGACATGATACACTAGATCGTCTCGCACATTGATCCCGAGACAATGAATTTGAGCAGTGTCAGCGAGACAAAACTTGCCACCTTCTGGGCACAAGATTATGTTGAGATGTATCAGATGTCAAATCCCATGACAATCATGGAGACTCCTTTCATCTTACCCAGCAACATTTCCAACACCAGAGATATTGTGAAGAACTTTGTAAATGAGCCAACTAGATTTAGGATGACACCTATCCATATCTATAAAAAGAAGATATTGCGGAAGGAGTATCAATACTTGGTCATATTTTCATGTTGACTATGTGGCCAAGAAAGCACAGAAGCCTTCCCATAGAGTTGGGTGATCGTACTGGGCCAACTAGCCAGATAAGGAAAACCATGTAACTAGTCTAGCATGTTGGCTCCTCAGCTGATGGAACAAGTAATGAAAGCTTGATAGTCACCCAGAGGTATGCATGCAGATACTTACATGTTTGCCTACATCTTAGATACAATCTATACCTGATAGGATTTACCAACCTTGGAGTGGGCATGGTCATCGACAGAGACTGATGCGAGCACATATTTCAACTTGTTGTTTAAATGCAGCTTCAGACGAGTAATCACACAACTATTTGATCGTTTTGTCACCCTAGTTTACAATATGGTATTCGAACAAGATCCACCCTGCATGTCAAAAGAAGAAATGGAAGCATTGATTGACATTTTTGATTGCTATGCCTCACCGTCCAACACCTTCATCCGAATGTTCAGCATAAATAAGTCTCCACATGTTCTACTAAGGCTTTCCTTGGACATAATCGTCATGTAGGAAGTAGCATATCATATCTCGGTAGGATTGACAACTAGACTGCACAGAAGAAGAATGCACCTTGGCCCACTCTTCCATTATGGGTTGGGTTATATGAGATTCAGTGTATCAAGAAAGAGGATGTCGAAGTACAAGAGATGAAGAAGTATCCATTTGACCTCCGAAGTTACAATCCGTATGACCCACATTGCATTGTGAAGGATCACTGCACGAGAGTACAGTTAAACTGGATCCATAGGGCATTCCATTGGGCTGAGGAGGACCCATGGAGATATTTCTATAGTTTCTCCAAACCCAATGAATAGGTCAGCTTCACCGTGCAGTGGTAAGAAAAGCAATGTGAAGTAGCATCCCAGAGATCACCAGCACCAGCAACAGTAGCAACAGAGGAAAGCATAGGAGTGCGCAATAAGGGTAGGAGGGAGATTGTCGATCTCATGGAGGATGAGAAAAGTTGCAAGTTCCAAGAAGATAGATTGGTAGAGAAAGTAGCTATGATATAGAGCAAAATAGGCAACAACACAACAAGCAAATCACCCAAAGGCAGAGGGATAAGAGAAGAATGGAAGAAGGAGAGAAGGAGTTGCATGAGGTAAAGGAACAAATCTGGAAGGAACAAGAGTGACACAAATAGGAGAGGGAAGGTTAGAAACAACATGTACAGCACGAGGTGCAACACGTGTAAATAGATGAAACAACACCCGTACTAGTAGTTGATTCATTAGAACAACTGGCATCAGGCAAATAGAGTGAACCATCATAAGAGTAGGACATCGCTCATGAGATAGAACAAGCACTTCAATAGCTGGATATAGATATGGACCAATGGAAATCGAAACAAGCCATCGACCTTATGCTTCATCATGAAGAGGTTGACTTGCCTGCTTCACCACATCCAGATGATGAGCAAGTCTCAAGTGACCGACGAAGCACAAATATCCTCGGAGATCAGCCAGAAGAAGAGATGCACAACATATACTTCGACGAGTCTCAAAATAGAGTTATGCAGTCTTTTAGAGTCTCGAATCTAGATGATCATACATCTCCTGCACAATTTAAGGAACCAGTGGTCGTGTCTCACATGTGCAAACATCTAGCAACCTTAGCCGATGTAACTAGAATGTATATTGAAGCTACTAGCTCAAGTGTTCTCTTTCTGATGGCTAAGAATGAGCGAATGGCTAAGGAACTACAGAGGGCCAAGCCAGGAGGAGAGTTGGTGACACCGTCCACCCAAGCTGAACTAAAGAAGGCAATAGTAGATGAAGTATTGTCCCTTGACACAATTATCTAAGCATTGTACTCCAAGTTTGGCACCATGCATAAAGCAGTCATCCATGTCAACAAATGACAGCAACGATGTGCTAGAAGAGCATGTGTCTTGACAAAACTGCATGATATTGTTGATTACATGTAAGAATGGATGATGAGATACAAGGGAGGCTACCTAAGATGATGAAGGCCAGTGTTATTGATTTGAAGGCACACATCTAGAGTTAGATCCGAAAGTATGAAGAGCTCCTACAACTCATCAATACTATTCAGGATTCACATGCACATGTGTTCAAGAGTATGGATGTTGTGGTGTGTATACATGTGATCCCATCTATTAGTACTCTCACTGAGGTGAAGACAAAGGCACAGGTCCGACTGGAGCTTGACTCGTACTTCGACGAGTTCATGCACATTTCTACCAACCCATACTTGCCCATTAGTGTAGACATCATGCACAAGTATGTTGTTGGTCCAGCCACATTGAAGACAATGATGTGCATGATTACAAATGAGATGGACAGAGGAGATCGAGAAATGTACCCAAATGCTATGGAGACAAGAGTTAGGTTCCAGAAGGATGTCACCTTGGAGCACATAGACACCATCAAGGATTACCGATCTTGGCATCAGTATGTTACCGTTGATCAGTGCGAGAATGTTGAGGAGTTGGAATTCCATGGTTGTCTAAGTCAGAGTGATCCCTAGCATGGCCTGCTCAAGCCATTTCTCTCACATGGGTACATGTGCATTGTAATGTAATGTCTTGTCAAGTGTAAGGCAAGTTATGATAGTTGGATGCAACAGTCATAGAATAGATTAAGAGTCATGAGGCTAGTTGAGCTGTCAAAAACAGGAATATCAAGGGTCACCCCACCCTTTCCTATAAATAGTCCCTCATAACTCATTGTATAGGCTTTTGGTTAGCCAACCTTCTGATAAGACTATCTTGGAGAGAGCTTGGATAGTATTGTAACGACCCTTGGCTTCTCCACTATGCAAAGCTAGTACATCTCTTTGAAAGAGCATGTGGTTGTGGCTGTAACGTTCCACTATTGGAACTAGTGGTTGGAAATGGATGTATTGAATGAATCTAATGTACACTTCTTAATATAACAAGAGGCAACATGATTCTTTCATATGTTGTATTATATTCTATTGTTGGGCACAAGATCCTGCAAGGCATGTTTTGGGGCTTAGAGCCCAAGTTTCAACTATGTCTAATGTAAAGACTCCGGGATGTGTGGGCGTGGAGCATGAAGATTGTAAATGAATTAGAGGGTTGTCCACCCTCATTTTTGTAATGTAATGTCATCTTCAGAGATCTACCCATGGTACGCAGACCATGGGATTGTATAAATAGAGTGAGGCTCTAAGTTGTAAAAGGACAAGAATCAATGAAATAGAATGGAATGAATGACAATGAATTGAGTCTGATCTAAGTATAGGGTGAGTCATTGGGTCATAGAGTAGTAGAAGGCTCTGTAGCTGAGTGCATAGAGGCCTAGTAGTCCACAGCTAAAAGCACAGACCCCTGCAGCTGAGTGTGCAGGGTAGGTTGAATCTGTAACCGATTGAAGCAATAATAAAGAGAAGTTTTAAATTATTTTTGTGTATTGTTTCATGTTTTATGCTTTGAAGTATATTGTGCATAAATTTTAAGGTTACTATTTATTTGTTGTGCGAACATATATGAATATGATGAATAAGTGAATATAAGATAAAGTACCTATTTAAGTGAACATAACTAACTATTATAAGAAAATAAGTAAGATCCATAGTGTAACTTCGGGAAATAGTGCATATCGCTTCTCTCACAACGAGAAACCTCCATAGCCCCTAGTTAGGGATGTGCAAAGGTGAATAGAATAGGGCGCGAAGGTATTCACAGTTGGACTAAATCGACCCGTCAGACATCTCAAAGGTGCAGAAACTTGGTTCTAGCGTCCCCCCATACTACTTCGAGTGAGAACTTAGTCCACGCTCCACGGGTTGTTGCCAAAATGGCCATTAGTACAGGGATATATGGCTAAATAATTCTGAACCTGGGTCAGGCCCCATCAATCCAACAAATGGTTCCATTGTTGGGACTGAAATCTGCATAGAGATGTCTGATGTCATATCATTAGAATCCAACTAAGAAGGAAATTGAAGGTTGGCTGGATAGGAGAATTCATGAGTTCATGACACAGGAGAACAGGAATCCATGGCTAACAAAGAATATTGGTTAGACTACTACCTGTACATAGAGACCCACAAAATTTTCTCAGCATCCTTCCCTACTGAGTTGTACAAGTGGATAGTGAAGCTAAAAGATAGCCAAGGAAGGTGTAAGCTCGAGAGTCCTATTGTGTGGACCCTGGAGTTGGTGTGTAAACTGGAAGCATCAAAGGATAAGACTGTGCCCACTATTGATCATTGGCTCGATCAGATTATAGGAGCATTCATTACTGAGTTTGCGATAGACACTATGGTATGTTACAGTGAGGCCGAGCGACGCTTTCTCAGAGGACTACGAGGTAAGTACGTTAAGTCTCTGAACACTTGGATTAAAATGCTACTATGTGAAAAGTAGATTATGTGAATACATTGATGTTCGAGGATACGTGAAGTGGGAGAATTTATATAAATGAATGTAGTGCAGAACTATAAACTAGCCACTTGATTTCACCTCTGCGAGGGGATGAGGAAGAGCTCGCGAGGGTCTCACCAAGGAGTGTGATCAATTTGATAAGGGAGAGGATTCCATGCATACCACCCCCACCCACACCACCACTAGCTTCACCACCTTCACCCCCATATTCACTCGTACCACCTCCACCACCTCTGCGTTTTAATATGCTGAGCTCGATAAAGTTGCATGTGTTGGAAGGAGTGGGAAATGAAGATCCAGACCAATTTTGGTTCATGGTAAAAGCTGTATGAGAAGCACAGGGGGTGACAGATGATAATATCAAGAAAGAAACATTGGTTAGCACTCTGCAAGATCATGCACTGACCTGGTACATTAAGTAGTCTAGTGATCACTCCAATGCGAGAATCGTGGCTATCCAAGCTATGCTAACTATGGAGTTTAACAGACCGAAATTAGAAGCACACTCAATCATTAGGTTCAAATAAATTACAATGCTACTAGGTGAGACTCCTTGGGAATTGGATCAAAGGTTGAAGTACATAATTCGTGAAGCTAATATGACCCTGACAGATGGACAGCACCGCAAATGGTTTGTAGTATCACTATCGCCACATTTGAGGAATGCGTTGTTGCAACAAAGGTTGACAACTTAGGCTAAAGCTTTAGAGACCATGATGAGGCTGCATGAGACCCCCATACATGATCCTAACCTGGGAGTTTAGCAGATCCATGCGTAGTTGAAGAACCTATCCCTTGAGATGTTGTGTCTGAAACAAGACAAGACAGTTCAACCAAAAGTGCGTGAAGAAGTGTGGTGCATAAAATGTAAGGCTCAGGGACATGACAAGGACCACTACCCAGTATTCATGAATTATCTCGTAGGAGGAGGACCAATGCCAGTAAGGCCAAAAGTGCAAGCAGGACCAAGTGTAGTGCTTGCTTTGTGGTGTGCAATTTGTCAAATAGGAGGAAATCATGTTACGGACAATTGTCAGTTGTTGCAGAAGTACACACAGAATTTGCAGCAGTTGTTATGTAATTTCTATAGATCAGTGGGACATGATGAGCACACATGTATATGCTATGATCTAATGATGTATAGAACTCCTACCTACAAGGTTCAGGCTGAAACATGGCCCTTAGACCAGTGTGCAAGGATGGCACAGGCCAAATTCCAAGGGTGCATATGAGGCTGAGGTCAAGGAGAACCTGGGAGAGGTCATGGACAACTGATATGCTACAGTTGTAGAGGGCCGGGACATTATGCTTGTGATTGTATGAATCCATTGCATCCATCATGTTTGTATTGTACCTTATTTGATCATGAGATGGAGGATTGTCCCATGCGGATAGTTATGTTGGGCGATAAGGCAGCGCTCCAACCTTTCCCGACTCAGAACCTGCAAATTATGAGGTCTGAGACACACGAGGAAGATCCAAATGTAAAAATTATGCTCCGAAATGGGATTACAACAAGAGAGGATAAAGGAAAACAACCTAAAGATAGTACTTGGGTTTGCAAGGCTCCGACGAAAGAACCAGAGTTCGATTTGGAGCGTGCTAAGGAAACCTTCATGGAAGCTAGGAAGAGCTTCGCTGATGCCTCCACTTCAAGAAGCAAAGATAGGTCAAAGTTGGAAATGGACCCATCTATTCTTACATAATTCCTAGAAACATGTATGAAGTTATTGCGTGATAGTAAGGTAGTAAAAGGACAATAGGAATTCATTAACTGATGTGCTGGGACCACGCCAGGAGAACCGTGCATGGTCCAGAAGATTGGAAAACACAAGGAAAGAACGTGAAGAGAACTTAGGCTAACTATGCAAATTGGTGAATATGAGATGGACCAAGTAATTCCGGATCTAGGATCAGGTGCAAACATTTTGCCAAAGCAGACATGGGAGCACATGGGGAGGTCTATGTTGTAGTGGTCTCCTATTCAGTTGCTCATGGCGAACCAACAAAAGTTAATACCCCTAGGGTGATTCTAGGGAATCACAGTGGATATCGAAGGAGTGAGCATGCTAGTCGACTTTAAGGTGATAGAGATTGTCGATGACAGCAATCCCTACCCCATGTTATTAGGAATTGATTGGGCCACTGACATGAATGGGGTGATTACCCTAATAAAGTGCAAGATGATTTTTGAGAAGAAGTCTCTACGCGTAGTGATACCTTTGGACCCTGCTGAGGGATCGTGCTACACTGAGCTAGTGCGCGACTATGAAAGCGACGAGGACTTAGACCATCTACAAGATAACCGCACGAGAGAAAGACTGGCTAAATCCCACTATGGATGGACGAATTTCATGGGAGCACGAAAGCTCTTTTACGTCGGATTCAGAAGAAGAAATAGAGTGATGGAAGAACCAGTTACATGAGGTAACAACGCTGAACTGTAACATGATGACAATATCGTTGCGCTGTGTATCGACGAAAGTAAGGGATCTACCTACATATGATGGGTTAAGTGAGGTAGATGTTTTATTGAACAGATTTGAAAGGGAGGTACCATAAAAACAATGTTTTGAGGTTTTGAAGTGCATACTACATGCTATGCCCACGAGATGGTGAGGTACGCACCAAGGAAGCTTTGAGGACTCACACGCACATTGGAGAATGATGTGCATGCATTTTGGGAAGCCTCAAACATGACTAACATATAAATACAATGTACGGGATGGTTCGCGTGTGCATCTATCTAATTGGGTACGGGCATATGGTAAACAAACTGTGCAAATGAACATGGACTTTGCGTTGGTGAAGACGGTGAATAAGAATGTGTTGGGGAGGAAATTGTGCGAATGTTCCCTCAAGTTGGAATGATAGAGGGTGAAAACAATGAGTGCGCAAAAGGTTACCCATGCAGGAGCATTTAACAAAGTATGCGAAGCACTGAACAGGGTATATAATGTGTAGCAAAGTGATTGGGACTTGTACGTACCAGCAATTTTGTGGGCTTATAGAACAACGTGCAATAAAATGATAGGACAAATGCCTTCTAGGCTAGCCTATGGAGAAAATGTTGTAGTCCCAATAGAGTATAATATGCCTAGTCCACACATATTAGTGCCGGTGGATATGACAGTTCACGGAGCCTTGGAAGAATGGATTGCGTAGCTGAACGAAGAAGAATGTTTGGGACTTGAGGAAGAAATCCAACATGATGATCTTAGGCTCCAACAACTCATGAAAGAAAGTGTGTGGTTAAGGGAGAAAAGCTCTTTGGTGGAAGTGGAATTCAAGAAGTTTGAGGAAGAAATAAAGAAGGATTTTCTTAATAAGAAAATGATGGTGATAAAATAGGGTGCACATGATTACGTTGATAAATTTAGGGACTACCACTGAGAGTTGATCGCTCGATGCCTTAGATTAGACCATATATTGCTAGAGGGATCACCCATGGTGGCGTGATGTAGATGGTAAAGTGTGCAATGTAGATAGTAAAAATAAAAGGCCATTTTTTTCCGAGAAAGGTAATGGATGGTCCGTTGAAACCCTATATAGGTGGGGTGGCCACTTGACTAACCATAGGAAGCATAGTCTTAGTGCTCTAGGTAGTTGAAAGGAGGCGCAGGACTATAAACTACTCTGCCCGAGAGCTACACGATGTTGAGGCTACATGCAGGAGAGAAGTGTCACAGGGTCCGCGACAGAGCAAGGGTAGCTACGCTGCTATGCAGGTCAGTTCGAAAGTGACCGTTATAGTCACTATTCATGATGTGATGTTTGGTTTGAGACCAAATGGAGTAGTTGGGAGGAATTTAAGGTGAGTTTTATCGGAAAGATTTGTGAAAATCTATCACCAAGGAGCATTAATGGACCAGATTTGGGGGCAATGGTCGAATTCGAATTCAAAAGGTGCTATAAATTATAAAGGATTGCCCAGCGCACAACACTTGGTCATTTAAGAGCTAAGCTGTTGCGAGCCTTGAGTATTCTGAACCGAGACCTATATGCCCTATGCAGAGCATTGTTTGAGCACCTGATTGAACAGTTGAGATATTTCTGGACAAACGAGATGGCAATGTCTAAAGAATCCAAGGAAATCACAGAAATGACCGTCGCAGAAGATGTGTAGGCCATGACCATAGAAGATGCCCCTGAGATCATCGATATTATCGCAAAAACCTCTAAATCACCATGCACGCCAAGAGTGAAGAAATATAGACAACCCATGATTCCTATTCCTATGTCCTCTCAAAACCCACTGCGAACTAAATTAACAATGGAGGAAAAAGGGAAAGTGGTTAAACTGAAAATTGATGAGGAGGAAGAAGGCCTTGAGGATATCATAATAGAAGAGGATGAGGATGAGGGCATGGAGGAAGAAACCGAGGGTGCGGTCCCTCTAACCAAGCTACCTGCATATGTCCCTCCGTGGAAGGGGAAGGAAAAGGTGCCGAAGGACCTGGATGATAGTAAAATACCTCTATAGACTCTGTTGTTACCTTATGATATCATTTTCGAAGGAGCGCACTTGGGAAGGGTGCCAAGCTTAAAGTTCGAAGACTAGAATCTCGCTGACCATGAGAAATTCCCTCACTTGGTGACCGTGCACCTCATGAAGCCAAATAAACATGCCACAGTAGGAGTTATATATTTGGAGCTATGAAAATGGTTGCATGGGGTCTAAAAAGCAGGGTTGTTGAACTTGCTCTAGGTGTTGCACTACCATTGTTCCCCAGTAACTATCTTTATCATCAGGAAGCTGCTCTACCTGGTGCATGATGGGTGTTTGTGGTTAAAGGAGCCTGTTCCCAACATGTACCACCTGATCCATCAAATTACCTAACTCCTGTGTAAAGGAGAAGATCCTGCAGACATTTCGGAGAGTAAAAGTAGTGATTTGGCCATCGCCAAAGCCATGAAAAAGAAATACAAGCTGGATAAGAAAAAGAGATTCTACGCAATCTCTAGTATCAACAACAAGGTATTCAAAGTTGCAACTCAAATACTGGTGGGTAAGGTCATGCGGAAATGCCGATGGATGAGGTGCCCACATCGGTGGTTGCACTTGTCGAATAGTGCGTAGAGGGGGTCCAATTTCACTGGTCTGAATTCTTGTGCAAGGAGTTCCTAGAGAATTGTCGCAAGGCATAGAATAAGGGAAAATCTTCCACTATGCATGGCTTTTGTTGTCCATAGTGCTGGTGGCTAGGGAATTTCTTGAGGATAGCTAGTTCCCCACAATTGCAAGGGATCTCTCGGAGGCCGTGAAGTACGCTTTGCTATGGGCTACTAAAGACGCGCACTGCATCAACGGTGGTAAAATATTATGGGTGTTTATGGAGATGAACATCAGAATGGGGATTAACCACAAGCCACAATTATCACCCATTATCTACAATAGCCTATAAATTTTCACAGAGTTTAAAGTAGACTTTCATCACATGTACGTCAGGGCGCACAAGGACCCTACAAAGAAGTGGTAAAAACTACCATATATGGCCACAAATGATGTGATATTCGACGTACTTGAGATGTGGCCACCAAAATGGCATGCTGTAGATATCTTCGCAGTGGAAAAGTCTGGTACACAGAAAAAGGAGGCAAAATTGTGCATGGCACAGTTGGCGAAAAAGAAAAGAAAGAAGCAGCAACAACAAAGGCGTAGGAGGCATGGGATGTTGCGTAGACAGTAGCAGAACAATAGAAGGCTACAATAGAAGCATAGAAGGCAGCAAAAATGGAGATCAAGGGCCAGAAGTCACCTCTACCTAAGTAGGAGCAAGAGATGGAAACAAAGATAGAGGACAACGGCGCAGACCCGCAGACAGCATCGACACAATTGAAGCACTAGCACTCAAGAGAGCAGGTGGGGTCATGTAAGAAGGTAAAAGTGTCTAAGATGTCTATCAACCTGATCACCCTTACCAAATGGGATCTCCATGATATAGGAGAGGCGATGCATGACGTCACCACAGAGGCCCTCCAGAACTTTGTGGAGGAGAATCATATTGTGATGGGCACCCTCCAAGCATAGATTCAAGAGTTGTAGGTGCACACTCCTCAAGCTAGTACTCTCTCGACCAACCTCGCAATAGGAATAGCCGTAGTCAAGGAAATGCTACACACTCGTATGACCAACACAATAGTTCTGCCAAAGGGGGCACTGGTTACAAAAAATGAGGTTGACAAGCCCATGGTCAGTGCTTTGAAAGGAATAGGGATCAACATGTCTATGCTCCCTCATGAGACGCTCTATGTTCGACAGGATGGGATTACTATAGAAATGCAGGCTAGGGAGCACTGCATGCTGTAGGTGTTGAGTAAATAGAGGATCAATATGGAGTAGTTGAGCTTGTAGTGTGATGAGGTCATGTCTCAAAACAGGAATATGATACAGGTAATTGAAGAATCCTTCCTGATGGTTCCTGAGCTAGCCATCCCAGCAGAAATAGAATGAAATGCTTCTTTATTATCAAAGCCTTAAGGTAGGGCAACACCATACATTCACTCCTTAAGGAAGGAGAACACTCCACAAGCCACATGCCTGTTCATACAAGAATACTTCTCTTCATATCTCTCCACTTTTGTGCCCAAGAAAGTGCTCTGATACCACTTGTTGTATATCTTAACAGGAAATATTATGTTAATAGAAATAACCCAAGAATAAAAAGATAGAAATAGAATGAAATGCTTCTTTATTATCAAACCCTTAAGGTAGGGAAACACCATACATTCACTCCTTAAGGAAGGAGAACACTCCACAAGCCATATGCCTGTTCATACAAGAATACTTCTCTTCATCTCTCCATGTGGAGTCTCTAGCCTCTATATAGGCCTCATACATACAATACCATGCATCATTACCATGGTTTCCTCATACCATCAACTAATACCATGGGCCCCTTACATTATTATTAACTACTTGTGGTCCCTTACATGACATGGGTTAACCACCTTATTTATTACTATGGCCCATCCCATTATTACATTATTACCTTGGGTACCTCCCTCGGTACCCCATATTACCCCCCCTAGGTATATAACAGTTTTGGCTGACAGATTTCTGCCATGCATGTTGCTTTGTCTCTAGATATTTTAGGTATTTATCCGCCTGTTAGAAGTATATGATCAATGGCCGCCAAGAGAGCAAGGTCAAAGGAAATTGACTAAAGTACAACTCGAGGAGCAGTTGAGAAGGTGTCGACATGTCTACCAATCTATGAAGATACCAAGTTGTTTCTAGACAAGGACATCAAGCTGAAATTGCAAGAAGCCAACGAAGCATTTGTAGGCACTTTTGCAGAAGACCTCAAATACCATCAAGTGTATGTAAACATTCACAAGTCTGGCTTGTACCGAATTGCATGCAGATACCCAGCGTTCCCATGCACGAACATGATACACTGGATCATCTCACAAACTAATCCTGAGACGATGACTCTGATTAAGCAGTGTTAATGGGACGAAGCTTGCCACCTTCTGGGCACAGGATTATGATGTGATGTATTAGATGTTGAATCTTGTTACTATCATGAAGACTTATTTCATCTCACCTAGTAGCAGTGCCAACTCCAAAGACATTATGAAGAACTGGGTAAAGAAGCCGACTAGATAGAGGATGACATCGAACCAGATCTATAAGACGAAGATACTATGGAATTCATATCAATACTTGGTCATAATTTCATGTCGACTATGTGGCCAAGAAAGCATGAAAACCTTCCCACAAAGTTGGGTAATTGCAGTAGACCAACTGACCAGAGAAGGAAAACCATGTAACTGGTCTGGCATGTTGGCTCATCAACTGAAAGAAAAAGTAGCGAAAGCTCGACAGTCACCAAGAGGTATGCATGTAGAGATTTACATGTCCATCTACATCTTAGATGAAATCTGTGCCCGACAGGAGTTCCCGGGCTTGGAGTAGGCATCGTCACTGGCAGAGACTGTTGTGAACACATATTTCAAGTTATTGTTTGAATGCATCTTCATAGGAGTAATCACATGTTTGTCCAATCATTTTTTCACCCCAGTTTACAAGATGATATTCAATTAGGATCCACCGTACATGTCAAAGGAAGCAATGGAGGCAATGATAGACATCGTTGATTGGTATGCCTCACCATTCGACACCTTCATCCGAATGCTCAGTGCATAGAAGCCTCCACATGTTCTATCAATGTTTTTCTTGGACATACTTCTCATGTAGGAAGTAGCATATCACATCTCAACAAGTTTGAGAACTAGACTGCACCAGAAGAAGAAGGCACTTTTCCCCACTCTTTCATTGTGGATTGTGTTATATGAGATCTAGAGTCTCAAGCAAGGAGATGTTGAAGCAGAATAGATGAATAAGTATCCATTTGACCTTCGAAGTTACAATTTGTATGACGCATATTGCATTGTAAAGGATAATTGCATGACAGTATAGTTCAACTAGATCCATGGGGCATTTGTTTGGGCTGAGGAGTACCCATGGAGATATTTCTACAATTTCTCCAGACCCAATGAATAGGTTGCATTTGTTGTGGATTAGTTAATGAAGCAACGTCAAGTAGCATCTCGAAGAGCACCAACAGTAGCAACAGTAACAACAAAGGCAAGCATATCAGTGAGTGACAAGGGAAAGATGAGGATTCTCGATCATATGGAGGAGGAGAAAAGTTGCAAGTTCCAAGTAGATCCATTGCCAAAGAAAGGAACTATGGCTATAGAGGAAAATAGGAAACAACGTGATAAGAGAATCACGTAAAAGGCAGAGGGATAAGAGTAGAATTGAAGAAGTAGAGGATTTGTATGAGCTAAAGGAGAAAATCCCAAAGGAACAAGAGATGTTCAAACAGGAGAGGGAAGCACAAATGCAACATGAACAGAAGGGGGTGCAACATGTGCAAATAGATGAAAAAATGCTCGTACTAGTAGTGGATTCATTAAAATAGGTAGCATTAGGAAAACAGGGTGAACCATCGCAGAAGTAGGACTTCACTCATGAAATAGAACAAGCACTTCAACAGTTGGATAAAAATATGGAGAAACAAGAATAGAAACAGAACATCGACTTTATCCCTCACCACCAAGAGGTCGACTTACCTACTTCACTGCATCTAGATGATGAGAAAGTCCCAAGTGAGCGAGGAGGCACTGAGATCCTAGGAGATCAGCCAGAAGAAGAGATGCATAACATATCCTTCGACAAGTCTCAACATAGAGTTCTGTAGTCTCATAGAGTGTTGAATCCAGATGATCATACATCTCTTGTGTAAGTTGAGGAACGAGTGATCATGTCTGACATGGGAAAACGTCTAGTATTCTTGGATGATCCAATTAGAGTGTATGTCAAAGCCACCAAGCACAAGTGTTCGCTTTCTGATAGCTGAGAATGAGTGAATGGCTAAGGAGCTAGAGATAGCCAAGCAAGGAGGAGAGTTGGTGATAGTGTCCACATGAGCTGAACTGAAGAAGGTAATACTAGATGAATTATTATCCCTTGACATAATTATGCAAGTTTTGTACTCCAAGTTTGGCACCATGCATAAAGTAGTCGTCCATCTCAATGGATGGGAGTAGCAATGTGCTAGAAGAGCATGTATCTTGACGAACTTGCATGTTTTTGTTGATTAAATGCAAGCATGGACAATGATATACAAGGGATCCCTACTTCAATTGCCTAAGATGATGAAGGCCAGTGCGGTTGAGCTAAAGGCATGTATCTGAAGTCAGATTTGAAACTATGAAGAGATCTCGCAGCTCATGACTAGTATTTAGGCTTCCAATGCACATGTGTTCAAGACTGTGGATGTTGCAATGCTTGCACATGAGATCCCATATATTGGGACTCTCACCCAGGTGAAGACAAAGGCATTGGTCTGACTAGAGCTTGACTCATACTTTGACGAGTTGATGTTCATTTCTACCAGCCGAGACTTTCCCATCAGTGCGGTCATCATGCACAATTATGTTGCTGGTCCAGCTACATTGAAGACAATGATGTGGATGCTTACATATGAGTTGCATAGAGGAGCCCGAGTAGTGTACCCATATGCTATGCAGGCAAGAGTTAGGTTCCAGAAGGATGTCACCTTGGAGCACATGGACACCATCAAGGACTATCGATCTTGGCATTAGTATGTTACTACTAATCAGCATCAGGATGTTGAGGAGTTGGACTTCCATGGTTTTCTAAGTCAGAGTGATGTCTAGCATGGCTTGTTGAAGCCATTTCTCTCACATGGGTACATGTGGATTGTAATGTAATGTCTTGTCAATTGTAAGTCAAGTTGTGATAGTTGGATGTAACAGTTATAGAGTAAATGAAGAGTCATGCGAGTATTGGAACTTTCACAAAGGGGAATGTCAAGGGTCACCCCACCCTTTGCTATAAATAGTCCCTCATAACTCATTGTATAGGCTTTTGGTCAGCCAATCTTCCAATAAGATATTCTTGGGGAGAGCTTGGATGCTACTGTAATGAGCCTTGGCTTCTCCACTACGCAGAGATAGTACATCTCTTTGGATGAG
Organism: Pinus taeda; assembly: GCA_000404065.3. NCBI lineage: Eukaryota > Viridiplantae > Streptophyta > Pinopsida > Pinales > Pinaceae > Pinus > Pinus taeda. The sequence continues at coordinate 55,410 of APFE031120317.1, read as the reverse complement.
AAGGCGGTTGTAGATGTAACATTATGCTATCAGAACTAGTGGTTGGACATGGATGTATTGTATGAATGGAAATTACACTTCTTAATATAACAAGAACCATCATGTTTCATGCATATGTTGTATTGTATTCTATGCTATCTAGTTTACTCTAAATGATATGTGTATTGATTTTCTTATGCATGCATGTATAGTTATCTATGTATGTATGTATGAATCTTTCTGAAATGTGTTGTTGGTTTAACCATCACTTTGGATTTCTTGCTAACTTTCCTTCCATGTTGTGATGTATCTTTGCTCGTGTCTTCCCTTCTTAATTGTGTGTTATCACAGGTTTCCAAGGGGCGCACTCATCTCAACCCCCGTGTGTTAGGACCTCTCATGCACATTCCTTGGCTTGCTGCAGCTATCACACCCTTGCTAGCAATAGAGTTATCTTAATTTCCTCTGTGAGAAATCCCAGTCAAGGCATTACCATATGACACATTGCTAGGAGTCCTACACCAAATGGTTTGAGGTCTAATTGGGACTTCTTACCAGGGAGATCCCCTGACATGTTGGTGGGTCCAACACTGTCAAAAAGAACCTAAGATTAGTGAGGAGGAAATTAACTATGATTATGTAGAATTTAAACAAGCCCTCGAAGCTTTAGAAAATGTAGGAAATGATGTAGCCTAGTCTTTGGCTCTCTACCATAAGGGCCACACTTTGGAAAAATGGTTGATCAAAATGAACAATCTACCATCCATTGGAGGTCAAGGCGATGCAAGGATGAATATTGAAGTTAATAGAGAATTCTATGAATCTCTAGATGCATGGGACCTATCATTAAACATATTCATGAGTAAATTAACCAAGGATTCCTTGAACACACATATTGCAAAACCACTCAAGCAATAGAATATAATAAATTCTTTTATGGTTTCCTTGGAAAAGGATATTAATAATCCTATAGAGAGAAAATATGAGTACTATGTAGCCATGGAAGGACTATCGCCCACCAAGATCAAGATGATATCATCTCTACTAAAATATAGTAAACCTATCTATATGACATCTTAGTGCTTAAAGTAAATGGCCTAGTAATTTTGTAACAGTTGTCATTTTTCTACTTTGAGAATTATAATAATTTCTTATTAAATTGAGATAGCAAAAAAAAAGGAAGTGGTGGAAAAGTTGCAAGTACTATTGGGAGAATTCAAGAATCCTAAATAAACAATTACCTTTGTGTCTATAATATTTCCTAAACTCTAAGAGAAAATGACTTTTTGGAAATTTCTATACTGGAGAATCTTGAGATATAATATTGAGAAGCCTTGAGGGTGAAGAAGGAAGTAAATTTAAATTTATACATTTGTACATGAGTTACTAATTACTTTTCAATAGTAATATGAAGAAGGAAGTCGATTGAAATTTATACATTTGTACATGAGTTACTAATGATTTTTCGATAGTAATATTGGTGTATGTTCATGCTTGTGTTAGATTTTTAACTAGTTACTAGTGGACTTTTCCGGTTATTAATTGAAATATTTCACACATTCAATCTTTGTTTTGTATTTGTCTTCATATATAAATGAATAAGTACTAATTGGATTATATATTTAATTTTTTGTATTTAACCAGTTAGGACAATATTTACATTTCTTTCACCGAGAAAACAACTAACTACTTTCCTCCATTTTTTAGCAATACAATATGTTCATTTGATAGTTCATCTCTCACCTTTCATTTCATTAGATTAGAGTAGAGTAGTTTTAATTTGCTATAATTAGGTAATTTACCTTCCCATTTTTGGGATCTTATGTGTTGTGTATATTTTTCCATTTCACATAACATTCAATGCTATTAATCACCACTGAGCTAGAATTCAAATGGGTCTCTCATTCCAAAGTGTGTGAGGTATAATTTGGACTTCATAGCATTTATAATATCATTATAACTATTTCTAGGAATTTATCCCTATCAAAAAACACTACAAACACAAGAAGATACTTCTACAAAAATCTCTTCCCATTTGATACTTTTTACTTGTAGTGAAAAATCATTTAAACTGCCATGAATTCCTTCAGTACAAATGATAGAGGTTATGGTGGAGGTTTTCTTTGAAACTTTTGGCCAACCTATAACACAAAAGCCACATAAAACTCTCATTAGGGGACTTTTGAGGTCTAAAATGGGCCTCCCAAGGAAATTATAAAATAATAGTGGAAATAATAAAATAAGATTAGATTACATCATCAAATATTAGAGGGAGAAAAGAAAAAACTATTTTTTCAACTCGTATTTTCAACTTATCCCCCTATGGGCTTACTTAAATTTCGACTGGAAACACTCGTTGGATGAAAATTTTGATTTTCATCCAATGAATACCCATGTTGCATACTTTCGATGGACCCTTCTACACGAAAAATGAGAAATACATGAAAAACTGTGATTGTGCAGTCATGTTTTCCATGTATTTCACATCTTTCATGTAGTAGGGTCCATCAAAAGTATGCAACATGGGCACCCCTTGGATGAGGAATTAAATTTTTCATCCAACGAGTACTCCTACTTGAAATTTCAGTAAAACCTTAGGGAGATAAGTTAAAAGTACGAGTTAAAAAAGTAGTTTTGTAATTTTATTATTTTTTAATCTTTTTATGTTTTTACCCCAAAAATGGTGAATCATCCCACATGGTTCACATCATCATATTGAATCCTATTGGTTCTTATACAATTTATTTTATATGTACATTTTTCTTAGGAGGCCCACATAAGACCTCAAAATTTCCCTAATTGATACAAGGTATTCTCCATGCAGTATAATGACCTTCATGCATTTTGAAGGTTGTTTGGAGATTGTTTTCTTTCCTTATTATAATGTGAGGGTATCGAAAATATGAATCCCACTTAGTAAAAAAATTGTATCGATGAAGTTCATATAAGAAATTATTTAGCTCTTAAGATGTCCATTTCAAAAAGATTGCCAAGATTGTGACCCTGGGGCATGGAAATAAGTTCAACAGCATTCATTACATCTAGTTTTGTTTCATTCTTTTTTGTAACAAGATGTTCCTGACATAAAAACATGATAATTCGCTAATAAGAATATCCCTCAAGGAAAAGTGAATTCCAGATAATAACTCACTCCATAAAAATACAAAACAATAAAATCATCCATATTCTCTTTAAATAAGTTAAATTTGCTTACTTCTGAGTCATTGAAGAGTCAACACATTTCACACACTTTTCTCTTTTGCATGTTTACCTTATCTTGTAGCATGCCTACTAGGTTTGACCCTATGTCATTTTGGTGACAAGTGCTTCAACTCATGCTTAGAATGTAGCGTTAGTCCTATTTATATATACGACAAGTCAGGTATTAATTGGTGCATCCATTATCATCCACTCCTTAGGCTTCATATTCCTCCATGAAATCCTGAACATCTATCCTCTTGAGTGTCTCGTTCCACTTGTATAGAAGTATTTTGAAATTGCGAAGAGAGATGGATGGGACATCGCTTAGGGGTGTGGGGAATCTTGTGCAAATTCCTTCTGTGGAACGAAGAAATCTCTAAGATCCAATTTCTTGACTTCAACCAAATGTATCATATCATACCTTCAACAGCATGGTCACACCCTTCCTCCTCTTTCGCTAGAAAAAACCAACCAAATGTACAAGATCAAACCTGCTACAACATGGTCGTGCCCTTCCTCCTCCCACCCTGGACAAACCCAACCAAATGTACCAGATCAAACCTGCCATAGCATGGTCGTTCCCTTTCACCTCCTACCCTAGTTGTGATCACACCCTTTCTCGTCTTGCCTTGGTTATGGTCGTTCCCTTTGTCCTCCTGCCCTGGACATTGCCACAACATGAGGGAAATGAAAAAATTTGATATTTTTATATGAAATGTGTGTGTTTTTCAAGGTGACTTTAAAAGATTGGTCATAAAATCATGAAGCATATAAGCAACTTAGGGTTGACTTGGAAGGCATGGTGGAGGCACTAAGTTTTAGCATAGATAAAATATTAACGAAATTTGAAAAAAATATAAATGGGTAGAAGAAGTAAACATGTAGAAGGTTGAATATGTTGATCTATGGAAGGCTAAGTACATAAGGTCGAGGAGTTATGTGCACTTGTGTATTTCTCTAAAAAAATAGATTATTTTATATGTTATTTGTTTGTTGAGTGTCTTATAGTTGGTAGATTCTATATGATAATTTTGAGTTTTTAAAGCTATTCTAGTTTCTTATATATGAAATGTTTGTAAGTTACTTAAATAGATTAAATATTGGGGAAAAGTTGTAAGAGGGATTGAATTTGTTATCAACTTTTTCTAATTACTCTACATTAGAGTTATGTAATACCATGCATGTTATTAGTATAATGAATTATTATTCTACCTATGTGTTAGTATTTGTAATATATTTGTGTGATCTATGCTTGTTTTTTATTCATATGAATGATGTTAATTATATTGGTTTAAATGGATGCTAATAATATCATAACGAATGTGATCCCTACCAAAATGTTTAACATGTTGTGCTTTATTAACCGGAATTATTGTGTGTCTCAAGTGAGACCTTCTGTCCCCTATAAGATGGAATACATTAGGACATTAGACAACAATGGGCCATATTTAGAAACATTTCATTAAGCTTAAGTCTAGCATAGATCCAACATACAATAATGGGAAATAATTGTCTAAAATCTTTCAAACATGGTAGATGAGTTAGATTAGGGTCTAATGACTGATGGGGTGGGTTTTAACCTACATAATTCCTTCAAGTGAATTTAATGCTTTTAACCCTAACCCTTAATTTTCTCTAATATTATGTAGGGATGTTAATTATCCTTGGAAATGGGTTGGGAAAGGTAGAAGGTGACATTAGGAAGAGGTGCTTGAGGAGAAAGAGTTATTTTATTGGCTCTAAGGAAAATGGAAAAGAAATGTTACTTTTAGGACTTTGTTTGGCTATGTTAATGTACAATTTCTACCTCGGGAGAGTTGAATTTGTGAGTAAGTCATGGTGGTAATTTAAGTAGTTAAAGACTACTCAGGTAATATCTAAGTGGATATAGGAGGATATGGTGTACTTAGCCATAGTGGGGTACTAAGCTCCCAATACTAAGCTTGATATTTTATTTTTGGATGGAGGTGGTGTTGCAAGCCAAAGACCTTACAATTATAGATCTACTAGACTAATTTTGACATTAGAACAATTAATTACATTGTTGGGTAGAGTATATTTCTTGAGTGCATCTTCAAGGAGTTAAAAATGTATGTTATAATTGAGATAAATCCTTGCTTGGAGGGAAATTCATATTTGAAGTTGTCCATGATAGGAATGAAAATCAAAACTTTTGTGTGATTTCCACCCATAATATACCATTCATAAAACAAAAATCTCAATTTACCCTAGAGTTACATTGATCATTGCATTAGGATATGGTGGTGGCAACTAGAGCCATCCTAACAATAGTTGGAAAAGGAATACACTACCAATTTTCCTCTGTGTCTCAAAGGGATGTTAAAATGTATGGTTCTAGGATTTTGTGTGGATTTGATTAGACAAGTTGTGTGACAAGAAATAATCTAGAACCTATTTCTAGTTTCTACTGATATAAGCTATATTTTTCTAGAGAATACCGATAACTATTTCACCTTCATTATTGTAAGAATACAATTTTTTTTTACTTATTAGATGATTACCAAAAACAATCAATTTCCTCATACATAAGTCCTCAGAAAAACCATTGAACGAGTCAAAGCATTGTCTTACAATTTTTGTCGTAGCTAGAGCAACTTCTTCAATAAGGGACCCACTAGGACCTTAATGTTCAATTCCTATAGCATCCCAAACCTAGAAAACAAAGGAAAGAAATGACCACTTGTTATGTAAATATGAAATTTACTTTAAAAAATGTTTAAAAAGTAAATGAATCTCCTCCATGGTAAAAAAGGTCCTTTCGAGCACATAATACTTTTTATTTAGTCTAGGTTTTCATGATCAATGTGGAGCCAATGAATGGTTGCACTTCAATATGTCGACAAGTGTAGAGACCATTTCATGAATAGATTTTATATTTTTCATGGATATTTTTTAAAGTTCTATCATTTTCCTTCTCTAGAATTTCCTATTAGTGCTTATATCCACTCCATAAAGTTGAAAAGAGGAATATCAAGAGGTTATTATATGGTTGCAATTTGGAGGTAGACATAGGAATTTAAAACAAAGGGAGACTTTAGGTTGGGCACAATAATGTTTTTCCAATGACTTGGTTGGGTTCCTAAGTCATAGAAAAAAAAAGGTTATCTATGAGGGCATGATAGCTAGGGAGTACGAAGGTGTGCTAGGGAATGTCATGAAGAGATAACACAATCTAGATTGTTTAAAGACATGTTAGGAATGGTAAGAAATTCCAACTACTAAGGCATGTCAAGATGTTTCAAGTGTTGGGGAGTGTTAGGGAGTGATATGGAAACACAAGGGAGCACTAGGTAAAAATAAATGGAAATGAACGAATAAGAGTGTGTGTCAATAGGGACTATTAGTGAGTTCGAACTCTCCTAAGGAGGGAGTGACAAGGTATTCTGGGTAGTTCTAAGGCATGCTAGAGGCCAAGGTGGCATGTCAATATGTGTTAGGTTCTAGGGTGTGCCAATGCATGCTAGCGAGTGCTAGGGAAACACAAGGGAGAAATATGTAAAAATTAATGGAAATGAATGAATAAGAGTGTGTGATAGGGAGTGTTAGCGCATTTTAGGTGTGCTAAGGAGGGAGTTAGGTAGTTTCAAGGAATGCTAGAGTGCTAGTGCGACATGAAAAGATGTGTTTGATCTAAACATAAAGAGGAAGAAAACAAATTTACAAATATAACCATAAATATAGAGATGTAGTAGAAATAACACTTCATTTCATTAACATCAAAACATTGAAATATGCTTGCAAAAAAAATGTAATAAACTAGCTCCGACGATGGTAGCTTATCCTGAGAAGAGATGCGGCACCTATAAGCCTTTGAACTATGTTACAATGAGGCTCAAAGGCGTATTTATTATTGAGAAACAATGGAAAGCCCTAAACATCCAAAATCCTAACCCTAGGAGATGGAGCACCAAAATTGTGGGCCCAATTTGGGTAAATTGGTATATCAACCTCCTAGGGTCGTAACATTAGCATATAGTCATCGTTTGGCTATCATAATACCTCATTTCGAACATATCAAAGAGGAGGTTGAAAATAAACATTCCCAATTGTTTGGGACTTTTATCATCACTGTTTTCCTTAAAAATGTCGTTTAGGGCCTCAAAACAACTCAAGAAGTTTAGTTCACGAAAAACTACCAAAAATAGTAAAGTGTGCTACAATTAAGGAAACTAAAAAGCTAAAAGAGACAGTGTTGGGGGTTCAAGTGGATTAGGCGAGTGGTCACCAATATCCTCCTAGATTAGTGTCAGGTGCCACAGTGTGCCAATGCATGCTAGGGATTATTAGGGAGTGTCAAGGAAACACAAGGGAGCACGAGGTCAAAATACATGGAAATGAACAAATAAGAGTGTGTGACAGGGAGTGTCAACAAGTTCAAGGTGTGCTAAGGAGTGATTGACAATGTATACTAGGTAGTTCTAATGAATGCTAGAGTATCATTGAAACATGCCAATACATTCCAGGTGTCAGGGTGTGCCAATGTGTGTGAAGGAGTGTTAGAGAGTGTCAAGGAAACACAAAGGAGAACTAGGTGAAAATGCTTGTAAACAAATGAATAAGAGTGTGTGACAAGGGGTGTCACTGAGCTTTATGTGCACGAAGTAGGGAGTTACAAGGCATGTTAGGCAGTGTCCATACATTCTAGAGTTCCAAGGTGACATGCTAAGATGTATCAGGTACTTGGGTGTGCCAACATGTGCTAGTAAGTGTTAGGGAGTGTTAGGGAAACACAAGGGATCACTGGGTCAAATTAATGCATGGAAATGAATTAACAGGAGTTTGTGACAGGAAGTATCAGTGGGTTCTAGGTGTGTTAAGGAGGGAATGACAATGTATGTTAGGCAGTGCTAACACATGCTAGAGGCCATGGAGGCATCCCAAGGTGTGCTAGGTTCTAGGGTGTGTCAACTCGTGCCAGTGAGTGTTAGGGAGTGCTAGGGAGAAAAAGGGAGAATTAACTCAAAATGCATGGAATTGAAAAAATGAGGGTGTGTGATAAGGAGATTGTTAGAAATTTCTAGTTGTGTTAAGAAGGGAGTGACAATGTATGCTAAGTAGTGTCAAGGAATGGTAGAATGCTAGGGAAATGTGCATAGAGATGCCAAGTACTAGGGTGTGCCAATGTGTGCAAGGAGTGTTAGGTGTGCCAAGGAAATACAAGGGAGCATTAGGTAAAAATGCATAGAAATGAATGAATAAGAGTGTGACATGGAGTTTTGGCAAGTTCCAGGTGTGTTGAGGAGGGAGTCAAAAGGTATGTTAGGCAGTGATAAGGCATGCCAAGATGTGTTAGCTGCTAGGATTGTCAACACGTTATAGGTAGTGCTAAGGAAACACAAGGGAGCACTAGGCCAAAATGCATGGAAATGAATGAATAAGAGGGTGTGATAGGTAGTGTCAGTGAGTTCTAGATGTGCTTAAGAGAGAGTGACAAGGTATGCTAGGTAGTGCTAGGGTGACATGGCAATATGTAGGAGGTGTTAGGGTGTGTCAATGTGTGCTAGGGAGTGTTCAAGTGTGTTAGGGAAGCATTAAAAGAGTACAAGGTAAAAATGAATAAGAGTGTGTGATAGGGGGTGTTAGTGAGTTCCAGGTGTGTTAAGGAGGGAGTGACAAGGTTATATGCTAGGCAGTGTTAGGGCATGCTAGAGTGTCAAGACATGTAAAGGAGTGGTAGGGTGTGTTAGGGAGTGTGAAAGCATGCCAAGGAATGCAAGGGATGATAAGTACATGTACCACATAGTGCCAAGGGATTCTAAGGCGTTTTAGGTGTTATGGCATGTCAAGATGTAAACTATGTTGCTTAGTTGTTTTATGGGCATGGTTTGATGTAAGCCTTATCTTGGTAACTTTTTAAGTGGGATGAGTTGAGATTATAAATGAGTAGCTTATGATGATTTATAGGAATTTCTTATGTGATGAGGCATGTTCTATTTATAGTATTTGTAACTTGGTCAAGATGTTATAGTCAAGCCAAAACTTGGTTGGATTCCCATGTCACAAAAAAGGTAAGGATAGTTGTGAGGGCATGATAGTTAGGGAGTTATAAGGCATGCAAAGAAATGAAAAAGGCATGAAAAAACATGTCAAACAATTTTAATGCATGCCAAGGAGTATTAGGAAGTGTCAGTGCATCATAAGAGAGAACTAGGTCAAAATGACTGGAAATTTTGTGCGAGAGGAGTTTCAGAGAATTCTAAGTGTGCAAAGGACAAAGTGTGTTAAGAGAATTTATAAATAGGATTTGTAGGAGGCAAGACTATGGTTATGATAAGGGGCTGGAAAAAGTAGTTTGATGAAGGGAGACTTTTTAGTCGGTGCAACATTATTTTTTCAATGACTTGGTTGGGTTCATAAGTTGAAAAAAAAGTAAGTCTCTCTATGAGGGCATGAAAACTAGAGAGTGCCAACATGTGTCAGGAAATTCGAAGAAGTGCTAATACATTCTAAATAATTCTAGGGATTGTTAGGAATTTGAATACATGTTAAGTTCTAAGGCATGCTAAGATGTGCTAGGTGTCAGGGAGTGTTAAGTAGTGCGAAGGGAACACAAGGGAGCATTAGTTTCAAATTCATGGAAATGAATGAATAAGAGTGTGTGATGAGGAGTGTTAATGAGTTTTAGGTGTGCTAAGGAGGGAGTGACAAGGTATTCTAGATATTTCCAAGGAATATTATACTGCCAAGACAATATTCCAATATGTGTTAGGTGCTAGGGTGTGCCAATGTGTGCCACAGAGTGTTAGGGAGTTCTAGGAAAACACAATGGATCACTAGGTCAAAATGAATGGAAATGAATGAATAAGAGTGTGTGACAAGGAGTGTCAATGATTTCTACGTGTGCTAAGGAGCGAGTGAAAATGTGTGCTAGGTAGTGCCAAGGAATTCTAGAGTGTTACATAAACATGCCAAGATGTGCCAAGTGCCAAGGTGTTCTAATGTGTGCTAGGGAGTGTTGGGGAGTGCGAAAAAAACGGAGTGTGATAGAAACACAAGGGAGAACTAGTTCAAAATGCATGGAAATGAATAAATAAGAGTGTGTGATAGGGAGTTTCAGTGTGTTCCAAGTGTGTTAAGGAGGGAGTGGCAAATTTATATGTTAGGAAGTACCAACGCATCCAAGAGTGTCAGGTCATGTCAAGGAGTGGTACAGTGTGTTTCAGAGTGATAGAGTATCCTAAGGAGGGAGTGATAAGGTATGCTAGGTAGTGTTAAGGCATGTTAGAGGCTAGGGAAACATGCCAATGTGTGTTAGGTGCTAAGGTATCCCAATGCACGTTAGGGAGTATTATGGAGTGTCGGGGAAACACAAGGAAGCACTAATTTCAAATGCATGGAAATGAATGAATAAGAGTGTGTGACAAGGAGTGTTATCGAGTTCTAGGTGTGTTGGGGAGGGAGTGACAAGGTATGCTAGTTAGTTTCAAGGAATGCTATAGTGCTATGGAGACATGCCAAGATGTGTCAAGTGTTAAGGTGTTCCAATGCATGCTAGGAACAGTTAGGGAGTATGACGGAAACACAAGGTAGAACTAGTTCAAAATGCGTGGAAATGAACGAATAAGAGTTTGTCATAGGGAGTGTCAGTGAGTTCCAAGTATGCTAAGGAGCAAGTGACAATGTTATATGTTAGGCAGTGCCAAGTCATGCAATAGTGCTAGGGAATGTCATGGAGTAGTATAGTGTGCTAGGGAGTTCTAAAGCATGCCAAGGAATGTAGGGGATGTGAACACATGCCACATAGTCGTAAGGAATTTCTAGACATTCTAGGTGTTATGGCATGTCAATATGTAAACTATGTTTCTTAGTTGTTTTATGGCCATGGTTGGACGTGAGCCTTAACTTGGTAACTTGTTAAGTGGGATGAGTTAAGATTGGACATGAGTAGCCTAAGATGAGTTATAGGACATTCTTAGGTGAACAAGGCATAGTATAGTTGTAGTAATTGTAACTTGGTCAAAATGTTGCAGTCGAAGTAGAACTTTGTTGGTTCCCAAGTCTTAAAAGAAGGGGGTATTTATGAGGGCATGATAGCTAAGGCATGTCATGGAATGCCAAAGAATAAAAGGGCATGCGAACACATGCCAGATCATGTCAATGCATGTCGAGGAGTGTTGGGGAGTGCCAGGACATCGTAAGGGAGAACTAGGTCAAAGTGCATGGAAACAAATGAATAAGAGTGTCTTCTAAGGGTTGTCAATGAATAGGGTGTGTTAGGGAGTGTCAAAACATGCCAAGGAATGTAGGGGATGATAACACATGCCACATAGTGATAAGGAATGATAAGACATGCTAGGTTCTATGGAATGTCAAGATGTAAATAGTGTTTCTTAGTTGTGACGAGCCCTGTCTTGGTAACTTGTTAAGTTTGATGACTTGAGATTGGACATGAGTAGCCTAAGGTGAGTTACACGTAGTTATTAGGCGAACAAGGCATATGTTGAATTTTCTTGGCACGTGAGAATTTGGGTTTGGTCTTAGAATATTTGATGAAAACACACTAAAGTGGTACAACACATCTACTTTGCACAATGAAATCTATACACATCATGGAATCAACTAGTGCACATGACAATTTCTAACTTTTTCAAACCCTTATTCGTTATATTACAATTATAATAGAACATGTTAGAGCTCTCGTACCAAGGATCACAGCGCTTTACAATCATATTGATATAAGGAATACAACTAGGGCTTGGTGTTAGTCCTTTGAAAACCAATCTACCTTGAACAAAATAAGACTTGACCTATTTTTTATGGTGGCCACACACAACCCTTTTAGTCCACATGTCTAGAACACATTTGGTAGGTAATCTTGCCCCCCATTCTGCAACTCCTCAATCTGCCTCTATCAATGAAATAAACTCCTTTAGGTTATCGAACTCGACTCAACAGAATATTCCCTCTAGCTACCACATTTTTCCTTTAAGGTATACAACACTTATGGTCTTCAATCAACTGTTCACAACTCCTTTTATGAACAACCCTTCTATATGCCCATTTTTTCCATACTTTTTCTCCAAGATGACAATTTTAGGGCTATGGATGTCACCCTTATTCTCACTGACTCAATCCTCTACAATACATCGAACTAGCGCTAGTTGGCTAGGCCACTCAACTGCTAGTTTAGTCCTTAAAAGTTTGTACATCCTTAGGCGCAATACACATACCCTTCTACCAGTCTTGTTGTCCTTCATAAGTAGAAGACTTAGGGATATTATTTTATAGTCACTGAACAACCCTCCAATTGTACTATGACTTCCATTAATTTTCCCAACCACATTCAATTATTTATTGATCTAGGGCCCACAATATTGCCCTCATCTAAGGATGTTCAAACCTGCCACCTAACAGTGATTAAAATCCTCTCAAAATAACTATTCTTGTGTACCAATTTCTTTATTGTCTAATCTATGAACAAATCTGAACTACTCCTCTTATTGTCCTTATAACAATCTATAGATGACTGAATTAGGGTCACAAATCATCCACTAATAGTCCATTGACTAATTGTTTGTAGGTTGCTTCATATCTTGTTCCAAAACTCTATGGACAATCCACCAAAATCAACTCCTCTTTATGTCAATCTATTCCTCATATGGAACATTTATTCTATTCAATATTATACTCAAGTTCCACCCTCCTTTGTATCCTATATCTCCACACATACTTTTGCAAACCATCTTCCAGATATGTGGCCTATATTGTAGAGATAATCCTCGCTCTAAGGGTAATGACCCATCTTCTTCTATCCAGATTTGTCAAGCCTTAAGGGCATACCTTATGGACTAGACATGCTAGGAAATTTCCATAACTAGGGAATTATACTTGTATTCTAATTTGTTTAGAAAAAAGCCTATCCATCCATAGAAAAAACAACAACTCTTGCCTCCATAATAGAATCACCGAAGATCATATGGATCCATAGATTATGGGGTTTGTTTTTACTAAATATTGACCTAAAATTTAGATCTCTATGACCCTAAAACTATGGTTACCTCAGACAATATCACACCTATGACTAATTCTATTTTTGATCTAGATTCCAGTGTAGGCCCTCCTCTATTTGTGTTGGTATTTATCATGAACCTTGCAACCTACTAACCACCACAAGGCAAGGTCTCAATCCTCTCTGTTGTTTCAGAGTTTGATGCAACCTTCAAACAAAAACACCACTAAAATCACATGCCAAAAATATCATGAGTTGCCTCTATTGAGCTTAATCTACCATAAGAGAACCCTGACATGATGATCTTTCTCTTGGTGGATGATAATGGCCTCCCTTTAGCAAACCTTACTCAACCCTATAACTCGGCCTACTTTAGGAATACATCTCTCCTGGCCTCCTTGATCAAATGAGCTCCTTCTCACTTGATGTTCTTTCCTTCATACTAATTCCTACTTAAATAGATTTTTATAGCTAGACTTCTTAGGAACCCTCTAGAACTTACGAGTTTTATCCACTTAGACCTTAGCAAATATTAATTTTCCTTTTTAATTTTCTTTTAAATTTTAAACCCCATCTTGTGTCCAAAACCCCTTCTCTTGGGTTCTTTTCCTACAAAGACTTTTATGACCAAACTCAGACAAACCCATATCACTAGGCTTGTGAAGTACCTCCCAAGCTACAAAATTCAACAACACAGTCTATTTGTAGTAATCATACCTTATTCAAACTGTTGTAGTCAAGCGAGGACTTGGTTGGGTTATAATTTGCAAATTAAGTAAGGGTAGTTGTGAGGGCATGATAGCTATGGAGGGTCAGGGCATGACAAGGAATGGAAAGGCACACTAACACATGTCATACAATATCAATGCATGTTGAGGAGTGTTAGGGAGTGATGAGGGATAACAAGGGAGAAATAAGTCAAAATGCATGGAAATGAAGAAATAAGAGTGTGTGCCAAAGAGTGTCAGTGAATTCAAGTGTGTTAAGGACGAAGTGTGTTAGGAGAAGTTCATAATAGGATTTTCAAGAGGAAATCCTATGATTGTGATATGAGGATGATAGATTAGTTTTAGACAAAGGGAGACTCACCACTAGGCACAACATTGTTTTCTCTTTCACTATTATTTTTATATGAAACGTGGCACATTTTGGTCAAATGCTCACGTTTTAAACTATTTTAGACAATTCCATATTGTACATTATTATGCATAAGTTTTGGGGCACTTGACTTGTGCCAGATTATATCATGCGAGTCTTGTGCATCTTGTGGTTCTTTCAAACTCTTAGTTAATGCTCTATTGTTTATATGAACTGGATATACAAGTGAAATATTGTCTGTGTAAGCTATGTTGGTTAGTTCTCTTGGTAAGTTCTTAAGTGGCATAAGTTGTGCTTGGACATGAGTGACCTTATATGAGTTATAGGTAGTTCTTAGCTGAACGAGGCACAATATACTTGTATTAGGTGCAATTAGTCAAGTTATTTTGGTCGAAGCAGACCAATATCACATGAACTGCTAGTTATGAGGGTGTGAGGCTAGTTGTGAGTGCCAAGGCGTGCTAGGGAATGCTAACATATGCCAGATACTAAAAAGGCATGTAAAATATACGAAGATGTTCCAAGTGGTAAGGCATGCCAAGATGTGCAAGGGTATCACAATATGTACCGGGGATTCTCAAGACAAGAAAAAGGAGAATCAAGTTAAACTACAAGGAAATGAACACATAAGAGGGTTAATAAGTCATCAATTTACATTTTCCAAGAGAGTCATGCTAGGCACACCAACACTAGCTTCCAATAGGTGCCAAGTGTTAGTGTATTATAATTTCCAAATATTGCTTTGTTACTTCTCATCTACTTTCCAATAGTTGATCTCAAATAAATTTAATATTAAACCATGCCAAGGCATCTCAACAAATGCTATACATGGTAAGACTTTCCAAGCACCATCATGTGCCAAGTTCTAATGTGTGTTAGGCTAGTTTGATACACATGT
This sequence comes from Pinus taeda, assembly GCA_000404065.3. Classification (NCBI taxonomy): domain Eukaryota; kingdom Viridiplantae; phylum Streptophyta; class Pinopsida; order Pinales; family Pinaceae; genus Pinus; species Pinus taeda. Next base: position 40,264 of record APFE031120317.1, on the reverse strand, counting down.
TATGAAGTGGCAAGGCATGTCAATGAGTGCTAATGTGTGCCAAATAGTGCTAATGCATGTTGAGGAGTGTTAGGGAGTACTAGGAAAACATAAGGGAGAACTACGTCAAAATTAATAGAAGTGAATGAATAGGAGAGTGTGTTAGGGAGTGTCAATGAGTTATAGCTATCATGCCAAGGAGGGAGTGACAACATATGCTAAGCACTAGTAAGGCATGCTAGGGAATATCACAGCATGTCAATAAGTGCCATAGTGTGTGTTAACATGTGCCAAATAGTGCCAAGGCATTCCAAGACATGACAAATTCTAAGGCATGCTAGGATGTGCAAGGTGCCAGGGTATGCCATTATGTGTCAAGGAGTGTTAGGGACACATAAGGAATAATCCAGCTAAAATGTAAGGAAATGAACACATAAGAGGGTTAATAAGTCAAGAATTTATCATTTTCCAAAGGGGCATGCTAGGTACACTAATAATAGGTTCTAATACATGGAAAGTTCTAATGTGTGCCAAGTGTTACTCTATGTTAATGCACGCCAAAGTGTTTCAGGGAATGCCAGGTACTACAAGGCATGAAAACATATGCTAGGAGAGTGCTATGATATGTAAGGGCTGGCCAACACGTGCTTGGGTGTCCTAGTCCTAGAAAGATTTTCTATGTACAAAAATGTTCCAAGACATGTGAGGTTCTAGGGAATGCTAGTGTGGGCAAAATCATGTTAAGATGTGCCAAGAGCGTTGAGGAGTGCGAGGGATCTCTAATTAATATAATTTAAAGAGCTTTATTATGTATTAAATAATATAGTTCATACACACACTAGTGGAACTTTATCTAAAGAGAATTTGTTAGATAATAAACATAATAGATATGAATCATGTGTTGACTGAAAGGAAAATAATATTCTCATTACATGAGGGAAATGATACACACTAATCACTTCATAACAAATTGAATAACTCTACCCACTATGGCCTTGGAAGCATAATTAAAAATACTCCACAACAATGGTATTAAGTCATTATCTTTTGACAAAAATTATGGTAACATGCATATCGCGTCATCAAAAACTCATTGGAATGATCAATGATGATGAACATTTTTTGGCTGTCACCAAAAGTAACAAAGAAGAGAATTGGTGAGGGTCAATAAAATATTGTCACTAGAAGTTTCACCAAAGAGAGAATTAGTGATGTGCTTTTAACAACCCTCACCAAAAGTGTCACTAAAAATGGCTTTGGTGACAAACCTTGAAGGACCATCACTATATTCACTTACAACAATGCTTGTTTAAGGATCATCACCATATGTGACATGGGCGATGGAACTTAGAGGTATGTCATAGGAATGAACCTCAACAATGGCCCTTTTTGTTGTAGTGCATGTAATCCATACTCATAATCTTCTAGATTTTCATTATTATATTCTTCCAAAATATTTTCTTCTTTAGTTTGGTCATTTTCCACATCTAACAGATCTTTGATCTTTGTGAATCTCCCAAAGTATCCCTTTCCAAACATTCCATCCAATGGTGTTTGAGGTTCTTTTTCATTTTTCACCACACCTAATTCATTATAATCTCATTTCCTAAAACCAACATCTTGCATTTCTTCCAGAATAAATTGAATAGCATTAATGTTTCGCTGAATAAAAATTTCACTGTAGTGAGTCTTTTTCAGTGACAATGAAATTTCTTCCATTTTGTAGGCAACATGCTAGTGTTATACCTAATAATAAAGTACTAAAGAAATAATTAAGTAAATTGACATAAAAAAAATAAAACTTAAAAAATAAAATATTGAAAATAATTTTATATAATAAAATTTACTTAAACCTAAGAATACATCCAAAACCCAAACTCTTTCATTTGAACATAAATCTACAATATAGTTAATCACTGACTATGGTTTCTACTAAATGTTAGCTATCTCTCTCTTTTCTTCTTTGTCTTCATATGTTACTTTTATTACAACAATATCATGAACCAATACTTGGCTATAAACTTGTCTAGCTACCCTATTCAGTAGCATATTCTTATAGCTGTTGATGGGGCTCATCAATAGGTACTTTATAATGGTCATGATGCGATCCTATAGCTTTATAACTATCTCTTTCTCATATTTATTTATATTATTTGTTATATTATTATTAGTGAGAAGCATAAAATATGTTTTTCATGTCATGTGGCCTAATATGGTTAAATTGCAGGAAATGGAGCAATTTTTTAGATTATTTCTATGTAGGTAGAGAGTAAGAAGGGAATATAGCGGATTTTACACCTCATTAACTCCTTCAATGATCCCAATACCACACTCTCTCTCATAACCTCAAGATCATTAACATCCAAGCAAGTGAAAGGAATGAGGAACAAGATCCACCATTCTCGAGTTGTAGGAGATAAATATTCCTATTTTATAGGGAGTTGGAAGTAGCTACTGTTAGTGTCGGTATCTTCATCCCTCCATCAGTGATCAAATTCTCCTGTTGCATTGCATATTAGGTGTCTTGCTCAGTCAGCTACATTCCATTAGGATCATGGATCATCTGATGGTAGTGGCTTGTTATACATTTTCCCTCATGTCCTTTACCTGCTGGCCAATTTCCATTCATCTAGATCATCTGCAGTCACCTTTTATCTTTAAATTTGCAAGAGTCATTTTTAGGGTTTCAGTTTCATTAGGTCTAGGGTTTCATCAAAAAGGTCTTCAAAATCTTCAATAACGGTCAGCAAGTGCATAAGAAGGTTGTATAAAGTTCCAGTACCAATATATTTCATAATCACTTGCTCAAAAATGTATTTTTCCTCAAATCCCTATTTTGAGGAAAAACAGAGTATTCTATGTTTTCATGTATAAAATTGATGTAATTTTCGTTCTTTCATATGTAAATACCTTTAGTGGAAACCTCGATCACCTTGCCAAGCTTTAGAACCTCCATCCTTTGCAAGGCAAACAAAAAACCAAATCATTCAGTTCATAAAAGGCAAAATGAAGTAAATTGCCCAAAAACGGAGTTGAAAAAGTAAGTCACAATGCAAACATTATAAAAGTGGGTTTTATGAGTGGAAAATCAAAATCTCTTGTATATAACTCATTGGTCATGTTCTAAGAACTCATTTGCATTCAAAGAAGAATATTGAGCAAGAGAAGGTTGTGTTGGAGAAAGGGAGCAAGTTTGAAGCAAAATTGTGCAAGTTCGTGGGCGCGACACATTGAGTGAGAGGCGCGGTGCATAGAAGTGGCGCAACACATTGGGCCACCCTCCACAGTGTAAAACATACACTAGCGTAACACATATAGAAGGCGCGGTGCGTTGGTTTTGTGGCGTGGCGCATAGAGTTGCAAGCCCGATTTCACCATAAACTCCCTCAAATTCAAAATTTTCTCAATCCTATGGTGTGCAAGTAAGTTTGGATTTCTTCCCTTGCTAGTGAAAGAGTTTTTCTGAAAATGTATGGTGGTTTAGTGTGATAAAACGCAAACCCTACCTCCTTGCAATTTTCGCTCAAAAACAATTGCCTAGGGTTTGCATTTGTGTTTTTGCTGCCAAGTCCACCCCACCACCCCTTCATTCTTTGACTCCTCCATTTATTTTCCAGTTTTATCCACTCATTCCCTAATTCCCATATTCCTAAAAATCATTCACCCTTATCCCCAATTCCTATTATCCCAAACCCTAGCTACAAAATCCCCAAACCCTAATTGCTATCCCATAGCCTAAAACCTGTCCCTAAAACCCTTCCATTCCCCAAAAAACTTGTTATAACATTCTGAAAACCCCTCATACCCTCTCCCCCCATAGTCCCTATACATTCTCACCTTTGGTGGCAGAAAACTAAAACCACCATAAATCTCTTCATACCCATCAAGAAAACTCATACATTAGCAAACATGGAATCTGATCCTTCCTATGACTGAGATGAAGAGACACACAGTGACTCTCCTACAGAAATGCATGCACTAAGGAGACCTCACAATGGAGGTAAACATATAAGAGAGGAGCCTACTTCACTTACCAAGCTGCAGGCCTGCCCTCTTGCTATCACATGCTTTCAACACCAATCCTGTTATCAGTTCTTTGAGATGGTTGTAAGAGTCCAGTACCATCATGAGTTGGCCAAGATGTTTGTGCTCCATTTACATAATGTCCAAGTCACTCTAGCAGGTGTGACATTCACCTTGACACCGGAGTTTATTTCTCTAGCAACTGGCATTCCAAATGTTGGAGAGCAGTGGAATAAAAGTCACCAAATTGATAGGGAACACTATGAGGAATACATCAAGGCTGGTTAGTTGAGACAACTTAATAGAGTTTTCCCTTTTCAGTACTAAAAGACTCGTATGCTCCCTTGATGAAACTCATAATAAAGTATTTTAGTTGTGAGGGTTGGTTTTCTCACCTATATGCTTATCACATTAGATTGTTGATGCACTTTACCAAGGTGAGAATGATGAATCTTCTCTACTTTATTTGCCGGAACATTGAGAAGATGACCACCCTAGTGCAAAAGAAGACTCCTCAGCAGTAGTATAACAGTATATATCATTTTACACTCATCAAAATTGTGGTCATGCATTAGCTTGGTTTGCCGAACATCTCATGGGAGGATTTCATTTCTCATGAGATCTTCATGGCTCCTCAAGTACCTCCAGCAGTTTTTCATGAGATAGGTGGACTTTCACATCAGCAGGAGAGTCATGAGACATAGACCGCTAGTGTTTCGGTGTTTGTCACCTATCAAAAAGGCACTAGACGGTTGTTTGCAGTAGAAAAGCGAGTATTATCTCCACCCGAGGTGGAAGGGGTCTCGCTTCCTCCATTAGTAGAGCAGGTTCAGGATAAGGGCAAGAATCCATTGCATGATGAGAGACCTTCAGGAGAGTAGGAGACAGATTTTATTCTCATTCAGGTTGATGACATTGATTTGGGCCCACAAAGCTCAAACCTTAAGGAGATCATTCAGGTGCAACAGGCAGACATTAATGCTTTGTCCCTCAACCTAGAGAGAGCTAAGTGGATAACCAAATACTTGGAGCAAAGAAACAAGTAGCTAGATGATCAACAAATGATTATTGAGCTTCAAAACATACGAGAAAACCGACAAGCTGCTAAAAGGAAGAAAGTGAAGCTCACACCACTTGAGTAAGAAATCAATGTTGATCATGAGTCTTGGCTTGAGAGAGATAATATCCACTTGGAAAATTTGCTAGAGAAGGCCAATAGGGAGAAAACAATGTTGAGGCATATGGCCTACCATTACATGGCGAGAAATGAAAGTTACAAGGCAAGAATCAAAAACTTGAAGGCAAAGTTGAAGAGGGCATCGAGGAGGCGAAAGGAGCAAGATAGACTTCAGATCTTGGCTGATGCTTCCTTGGCCCAACACAACACTTTATGGAGAACACTCAACCCAAATTTTAAAAAAATTGGGACATTTTTTGCATTTTTGAAAATTTTGGGCCAAAACATAGGTTTTTCTGCCCAATGCGCCGTGCCACTTAGCACTCGCTTTTGATGAAAACTCAGCATTTTTGGATTTTTCATGAAAATATATGCATGTTCACCAATGGCCAAGAAAGTTTGACAGGATTTGAGCCCCCAAAAAGGTCAAAAACACCCTAGAAATGACCTTTTTGCCCGTTTTTTGACACATAGGAAGTAGTGTTGGGAGAACTCAATTTTGGAGGGGCAAATGGAGGCCAAATTAAAAAATTCCACTTGTTCTGGAAAGTAAACAGGCAGGCCTTTCCACAACGTACACTTGGAGCAAATTTGGACATCGGGAAGGCCTCCAAAAATAGATACAAACAAGCGCTACGCATAGGGAAATCAACGCGACGCATTGGGGAAATTTTGCTCAGTTTTACCAAAAATACTCTATTTTTCGCCTAGTTTATTGACAGTTTGACTTTTATCTTTCTAAATGTCAATATCATGATGTAATTTAATGTAATTTGATGGATCTTGATGTAATTATGTTAAATTTTCACTCATAGAGGTAGATTCATCCATGAAAATGTTGTTTGCAACTGAATGAATTAGTTCTCTAGTTTTTAGAGGCATGTTGTTCCACTGCCTAATTTTAATTTCGGTTTAGAATTTGTTGGAACAACTCCTAAACTTATGATATTGAACCCTAGAGGCTAGGATGAGTTATGGTTTGTCTATATATTGTGATTTTCCAGTCATTATCATGGTTGGACTTTTGAGAAGGCTTGGAGTTTCATTGTATACACATTTCAACAGTTTTGGCTAAGGAATAGACCAGAGTTTACAAAACTTTATGGGATTCATGTGGCATCTTGCTTTGGTATTGTTTTTCCCTCTGTAATTATAAGTTTACATGTGTTTTATGTATTCCATTATCTCTCTTGCTTCATCTTAACTAAACAAACAAGGATAAAGGTAGAATCCATTGAAATTGCAGAGACCTACCTAGGGTTTGCTTAGTTATTTATGTTTTTAGCTGTTTGAAGAGGATCCCTGAGGTTTTCTTGCACTCTTAAACTCACTCGTCTAAAAACTCTCCATTTCATTCAATTTTAAGTACCAAATTATCTTCCTACCTTGCCCCATAGAGATCTCTGCAAAACTGAGCCTCATTCCCCAGACCCAAAATCTGCCTTTCCATTTGAGCCAACAAAACATCATCAAATTTAATCAAAATCTTTTGCACACATACATAGCCTAAAATCAGTCATCAAATCAGTCATCTCAAGCCTCATTGATCATATTTTGTTGAGATTGACAAGGAGAGAGTCCTCTCATGACCTAGTAGGGCTAGCTACTAGGTTAAGCGTGGTTACCCTAGATCCTACCTTTCTTAGCCTGAGGTAGATTTAGGAACTAACATAGTGGCAACTCCACTGGGGAAGAAATTGTTTGTTTTTTAGTATTCTTCATTTTATAAACTACAGATGGAGCCTGAATATTAGTCAGGTAGCCTTCAAAACGCTTTTGCTTTGCATTAGCGAAAGTAGATAGATCTACTTCAGTCAATCTCTGGTCTAGTCTTATAAATAGAATATCTAACTTGCAAAAGTTGGTAATGTCCATTTGATTTCTCAGAAAGAATACCACACTGGCTTCCAGAAGACACACTAGAGAAAATCCGAATCCTGATCCACCTCTTGTGTATGAAAATCCCAATCTCATTCCAACAATCCTTCACCGAGAAAGTTCCATGATTCCTGTGTTCAAATCTCTTTCATGTCCCATGGTTTTTGAATATCTTGAAGATCTTGAGTTTGACAAGCAGTTTGATTTGTCATTGTTTGAGACTAAATCTGAAAGTGTTATTGGTTCTACTGTCCTAAATCCATAGTTTGTCAAAGATCTTGAAACTGAAAAGGCCAATAAATCAATTGATGATTATATCTTGAATCAACTTCAAACTTCCATTGTGGATACAAGCATTCCTGAATTCATAGAGTCTACATCTGCAACTCTTGGGTCATCTGCAATTGCATCTAGTTCATAAATTCCCATTGAACGTCCTTTCATTCCCACCATTCCCGTGCAACCTTCTATCTCTGATAAAAAAATCTGCAGCGGTGTCACCTCTATCCACTCCTTCTACCCCTCAAACATAAAAAATTTCCTCACCTTGATCCACACCACATACACCTCATACATCAGCTGCACCAACTCCCCCTACATCCCCAAGACCGGTTGTAAATCCACCTAGAGCAATGGCTACCCAGTTTGCACCCCTTGTGTTGCCTCAAAATTTGGATGACATGCCCACCGATTATCAAAGAAAAATTCCATTGTTTGATGGCACTCCTCACAGTGTTACAACTCAACAACATGTGGATAGGATGACAAATTTCTTTGACCTTCATGAGATTGATGCTGAAAATGTGGCTATGAGACTGTTTGTACAAACGTTTTGAGGTGAAGTGAGGAAATGGTTCAGAGCGTTGCCAGCTACAAGTATCGCTACATTGACTAATCTTCAGAGACAATTCCTGGATCACTGGGAAGTGAAGAAAAATCCTCTTCAGATCCTTTCCAAATATGAGAACATCAAGCGGAATGTTGGTGAGTCTGTTCAAGATTATTGTATTAGATTCAATTATGTTTACAATGCAATTCCTGATCATATAAATCCACCTATGGGGCTAGATTTGATTAAGTTTCTAGATGGTTTCGATCCTGATATGGCCTATCAATTAAGAGAAAGAGATCCGGCCACTTTGGAAAACATGCAGAAAATTGTAGTCAGCGTTGAAGCTAATCTGCTTGCCAAGCTAGAACAAAGGTTGAAAAGAAGGTAACAATAAAGGAAGAGGTTTCCACTTCAGATCAAGTGCTTCGGAAGATGGAGAAGATGTTTGACAAATTGACAATTGACAAGCTTGAACCACAAGTTAGAAATCCCAACTTTCATGGGCAGCAGCAACCACAATTTAGAATCAAGCAAAGAGAGCAACAAGCACAAGACAAGCAGCACAGCAGCAAGTGAAGATACCCGTACAGTAGAATTTTGTACATGGTCTGAAATTAGATGATGAGGAGAATGTAATTGGAGAAGAGAATCATTTCTTTACACCTTATGATATGCCAATTTTTATCACTGAAGATGAGGAGTATTCCTATAATTCAGCTATACAAAGGGATGAAAATTTCATATTGGCAAATGAAACAGTTCTTGAAGAAGAGTCTGATGAGTATCAAAGAGGATACATGAATGCTTTGTCAGCCCAACAACGACAAAATTCACTTAGAAGTAGGGATGTGCCCATAAATCCAATTCAGAAAAGGAAGGAGACAACAACGCCAAAGAATGATCCTCCCATTGTGCAGAAAAAGGGAAAAAAGACAGTTGATTCTACTGTGGAGTGATGAAAAGGTGTCTTTTTAACTCCTAATTAACTCATATTAATTGTCAACCCAGGGACGAATTTTTATTTCAAGAGTGTACTCAGTCTGAGGCGGCTATTTACTCAAGAGTAATGTTTTGCAGTATAGTGCTTAAAATACAAAAGTAAATGAATTCTTGGAAATAAATCTAACTACAGCAAAATACCTTGAAGCCTAAATCATTCATTCAGAAAAATAAGCAATGTATTAGTCAAAGGTCCAGTAACAATAACTCATCCCTTTAGAAACTGATGTAACCAAAAGTAATCAAGGAACATATCATCAATCTAGGGACTAGACAGCAAATGCCAATGCCCACTACAGTTTCAGATCGTTCTGCACACCAAAGCAATCAATAATGCAAATAACAGAAAATGGAACGACAGATAAGAAATGGAACAACAACTAAGAAATGGAACAACAAGAAACTGAAATGTTCTAAACTAAATCATTCACTCAAACAACCATCAATCGAGGATACAGTAGCAATAACTCATTCCTCTGGATATTGATGCAATTGAAATCAAACCGGAATAAGACAATCAATCTGGGAACGAGGAAGCAATCCAATGTTCTCTACAGTTGATAGTCCTGCTTTAAAGAAATTAAAAGGAAATAGAAATTGAACTAAAGCTACTATTGAAAGTAAACCAGGAAAACTCTTTAAAAGCAAACTATTGCAATTAATCAACATGAATGAACACAAAGTAAATGGGCAGCAAACCGTAATTAAAGGAATCTGAACGACAAACTCTAATTAATGGAAATGAACAACAACAAAGCCAAATTAATAGAAATATTTACTCTAAGAATAAATCAGACAACACACAGTAAATAGAACAACACTGATTAATGATAGAATATAGAACAACGCTTGAAAGCCAAATACAAATGCATAATAACTTAACACATGCACACATTAATAGTAATGTGAGTCTGATACCGCAAGTATTAATCCTGGTTAGAAAGGGTAACAATTACAATTCATAATGGAACCACAATGTCAATTGAATAGCAATCATATGAAGTATAAACCATAGAAAAATACAGTAATACCAGCTTAAGAAGGTTACAGCTTGATTACTCTGCAATTAAACAGCAATAGCGTTATGTAGAGAACGACAATGTTACATTAACATCTTTAAAGGAATAGCAATACGTTAGAATGAACATTACGACTTTCTTATTGCAGAGGACGAAATATGAAATATAACAGAGCTGCAATATAAGATAATGAAACACACTAGATTACCGATTCAAGCTGATAAGCAAAACCATGCATAAACCAAAGAGATAATATACAACAACATCACAATCCACCAGAGGCTGGGCCCTTAGCCATCAACGGATGCTGCTGGGTTACTTCAGGATCAAAGATGGAATGGCAACTAGATTTATATTAAAATATCAAAGCAGAGTTACAGTGGATTACAACAAGAAATCTCTCCATCTCTCAGCCATTATCCATTCTCTCTGCCATCCTCAATTCTGAATCTCTAATTTATCCTCAATTCCATCATTCGAATCCATCCCAAAGTCATCCCCCTCTCTGATCTCTGTTATGATTTAAATACAAAGAGAGCAGAGAGTGGTTACAACTGTGATAATTACAATATGATCATTATTACAAAATTAGATTATTTCCAACCAATTGATCAACAAGAAAATATATTTCCATCCATCTTTCAACAAGATCAAGGCAAACTTGGTCTTTGCAGCTGAGATTTGGAAAACGGCCACAATAGCAAATCTGAGAAAATCGTGCTCAAATAACCCTTCGTTTCTCTCAATACAAGTTGAATTTGGGCAAACCGTTCTTTGTTAAAGTTAATTGGGTCCATTCTGGACAACACCCATGTTCTGGAGTTTCCATATTCTTCTTCATTTGCTCAGCATTGCAACCGCAAAATTGTCACTTCTTATTCTAGCAAATTTCTGAGTTGGCAGATTTAATGGTCAAATCTTCAATCTGGAAATTATCTTGGAGGCTAAAAATGGTGAATAATGTTATAACCAATTTATTAAAACTATTATGGATAAAATCATTCATAATCATCAATTTATTAGAAATAAAGGAAGATAAATAATATTCATCCATAAGATATAAGTGACGTCAACCTTCATTAACCATTTTCCCAAATACTACAAACCAGATTTTGTTGAAATGTTGCAAGTAGATTTGTAATATATGAATACCTCTATGATCCAAAAATCAGATCGTTTTGATGCATGGATCATGAGATTTAAACAAAATGGTTGTAGTTGAGAGTGCATGATTTTTGAAATTTTATGCACTAATTTAACATGAGATTATCTGGGTTTGTATATTTTAATAATACGCCTGTGTTTTCCAGAAATCACAAGAATTGAGTTCATAGTTTTAAAAATATTATGGAAATCAATTTTTTCACTGTGTAAAAATGAAATTGTATGCCTTAAATAAGGAAGAAAATAGAAAATATCCATCATGCGTAGCAATTCCTCCCCCTCACTGAAAAATTGGCATGTCCTCATGCAATGCTAGAAAACAAATAGAGGTGGTTGCGACCAGTTGTTGAATTTGAGGCTTGGTGGAAAACAACATGGAATAAGGGAGGTGTTGAGAATGAATAAGAATAGCAATGGAAGATAAAGAATATGAATAACATAGTTATAAGAAAGAAATGAATGAAAGAAACACTCCCCTAAATGGAAAGATAACATGCCGCTGAAAAATGGGAAGTAGTAAAGATGGAATGAATGATGATAAATAATGCTCAAAATGGATGTTCATGAAATTCTCCTAAATTCGTAATAAATCAGAAAATTATGCTATTTTACCTCAAGTTTTACCTCCAAAAGAAAAATTTGGAATGATAGATATGGACTGGCATTTGTTGAAGTTGATGTAGGTAGATTTGGTATTGAAAGTGATGCAAAAGGTGGAAGCTAGGCAAGCACATCATGTCTGAAGAATTGTTCACGTTCGCAAGCCTCTTTTGTTAAGTGCAATAGTGTGGTCATGCTACGAATAGAATTCTTCCCATACTTGTTTTCCTGTAAACAAAGCACTATTTGACATACAATGTTCTTGAATCCATAGTGTTAGTTTTGAATAGCAACAGATTAAGATGTATGCAAAAATTTCAATCAGAAAAACTTGTGTATACAGGCAATAGTAATATTTTGTCAAATCAACAAGTGATGGCAGAGTGCAGTAATCATATCGCATGCTAGCCCAGAATGCATAAATTCCCCCCTCCAATTGGAAAAGGGATTCCATGACCATACATCATATGAAAGGTGTTGTGCTAAGAGAAAGGTAAGGGAATGAACAATATTGCAGTAAAGAAAACAAAGTACACATATCAATGATAATGAGAGTTATGGTTATAATGAGAGCAGAATGTGTAAAGATAGTTATGAATAAAAGATAGGAAACTTTGGATTGATGATGAGTTATGTGAAAAAGAAAAAGAACAACAATATGCTTTACTGACTGTGTTCTTAGCTGAAAAGGATGCGATTGATCAGAAAATAATCTTTCATGCATAATGGTTCAAAACAGGGAAAATGAAGGAAATAACTTCTCTGATAAAAAGGAAGACTAAGAAAATGGTATTATAGTAATAATTGACGATAAGATATAACTTCAATACCATAAGCAAAGCCTCTACTACCAACAGGCATCCATAGCCTCGGCAGGGTTGCTTTTTAACCCACATGAGCAAGGATCCTCAATTTATAAATGGAGAGTTCCAATGCTATTCTACAGAAGAGATCAATGTGCTGGCATGGTAACCAGATAACCATACTGCCATTCACTGGGATGTAGCAAAAGTGATAGGGCTGGCTCGTGATGAGACCTCCTGTTCCAAGGATAATTTGGCTATCCAATGGATCATAACCCTGGTGTGGTGGCCATAATGGGAATGTCACTTTGTTACAACCTTATGAACATGGTAGGTTGGCTCGTAATGAGACCCCCTATCCTCCATCTGCGAACAAAATTTTGTTGTTATTACATAGTTTTATGATAAAAAGAAGGAGGCTCAATACTCCTTCAGAGCAGGGATGGCAGAAGAAGTTGAACATGTCAATAGAAAAAAATATACCCATAATCTCATTTATTACAGGCAGAGAAGATTATAATTAGGAAGGGTGGAACCAGCATGGTATTAAGATGATCAATCGGTATCATGTACAGTAGAAAACAATGCAGTAAAGTAATATATAAATAATTGTGTCCTTTTGAAAATAAACTATCATCAAGGAGCTGTCTTGTTAAAGATAATAACGTAAATGATATTAACTTGCTTCAATAGAATCCATAATTCTTGTTCTCATAAAAATAGTGCACTTCATATCATGAAAGGGAATCAATTAAATGTGGTTGAGGTGAACTAGGAATAATCCCACAAGAGGAAGGAAGGGTTGCTCTCGAAAATAATCCCAAAGTGTTGTTTTTCTTTAAGGAACAACGAAAACACTCAAAAAGAAAGTGGTGTTCTATGTAAGGAAAAACAAAGAAAATGTATACCAAAAAAAGCAAAAATACACACAAAAAGGTGTTGTGCCCTATAGGGAACAACAAAAAAATGCATGTGAAAAAGTGTTGTTCCTTAAGAGGAACAACAAAAAATGTGAAAATGTTGTTCCTTTGAAAGAAACAGCAAAAATGTGAAAGTGCAGAAATGTTGTTCCATTTTGAAAAGGAATAGCATCTGTTCCATTTCGAAAAGGAACAACAAAACGTGAAAGTGCAGAAGTGTTGTTCCATTTGGAAAGGAACAACAAAACGTGAAAGTGTAAAAGTGTTGTTCCATTCAGAAAGGAACTGTTAACACCCAGGTTGTTCCCTTTGACTCTAAGGGAATACGGCCGGGGTAACCACTAACCAATCTTTGGAATACAACTTCTAGCCAAGCTGTAATCAGAGAGGGCTCTCTCTTTATGATTTGTCACTGTTCTAATGAAGTTTTAGGCTAGTTATGAAATGAATGTTTGATTGTCTTTTGTGTTTGGTTGGGAGGATGATTTTGATATCTTTTAGAGTGTTTTCTGTAGGTGAAACTAATCCATTGGGCGATGGGGTCTGTAGCAGTTGCTTTCTTGAGATCCTGGATTAAGTGTTGCTGGGACTACAGGGCCTGTCTGTATTTCATAAAACAAACTGTAAATTTGAGAGGGTGTTGTGCAAACAACTAGCAAAGAGCATTTAAGAATTCCTTACTGAGCTGGGTAGTGGGGAAAGAGGTCTATTACTTAGGAGCAATTACTTGAATTCCTAAAACAAATAGATTACTGTGATGATATGGTGTGAAAAGTAGCATTTAAGAATTACTCTTTCATTACCATAACTGAAGAAAACATATGAAATAGCTTAGATTGAGCTCAGGGTAACCAATGATTAAGTCCTGAGACTATTCTTTTTCCTTGCTACTTAGATATTGAGTGTATGGAAAACATGAAAGACATATGAGAGTATAATGAACACATGTAAAACAAAGAGTAACAAGAAAACTTATTGAGCCGCGAAATACACAGGAATCCTGCAACTTTCAGTCATACACCAGCCAGACATCAGAAACACAGTGCTTTTAGAAATCCCATCATCTTTGTATTAGCTGTCTGAAGATTTACAATAGAGGAATTACAGAATAGCTCTCAGGAGATTTCTTACATCCGGAGTCCAACCCCTGCTAACAAATGCAAGGGGGAATATATAGAAATCTGATTACAAAAATATCTCAGGCATTAAGTCATCTGAGAAGAAAATATCTTCTTACACTCGTACATGGCTTGTAGATGAGAAGTAATTACAATCATAAATGAGTCTTAAAGAGCTCTTAACTCCTGTCAGAGTAATATTGGCCTTTGGGGCTCACGGAGTCGGTTGAGCGGCTTTATCATAACTGCTGAATGACTTGCTGTGCAGCTGCTACTTTTCTGTGTCTTCTTGGTCCTGCCACCTGTGCTTGTTGATGTTGTTGTTGCGGCCGAGTACCTATGCTGAGTTGGCTCAGCGTATTCATACCTGCTGATGTATCTTTTGTCCAGCTGTGTATGCAATACAAACCCTTTGTTGAAGAAAAAGATGTGATTATTTAACTTTGATTCAAAAGTAATCCTATTAACTCCTGCCATGTGTCTGGAGGAGGCAACTGTTGTTTCAAAATTGACCCTAAGGTCTCATTAGCCTCTGTAAATTTATAGAAGTGAGGGGGCTCATCAAATAAGTGTGTGACTTCATTCTTAATAAAAAACAAATTATCTAATCTTTCAAAAAGAATTTGCCCTGTTACTGGGCCTGCTCCTGAAGATGCACTTGGTGCTTCAGCAATCTGTATTGCTGCAAAACTGCTTACTCTCTTAACATACTTGTCATGTGAGAGTAACTTCCCTGATTCTAACAAACTGGGGAGCCCTCTGTCCTGCAGAGCAAAGAACCTATTCTGGAATTTATTTATGTCAGCTTGCATATCCTGGATTCTTCTGTCCAGGGTCTGAATTAGGTTCCTCATTGTCAGGACTCTTTTGATTAATGAGATTGTTTCAGTCCTGTTTCCAATTCCCATTCTCACCAGCTGGGAACTTGTCCTGTAGTTGAGCACTTCAATCATCTTGGGGGCGATCTCAGGCATATTGCCTAGAGATGTCCTTGCTCTGTGCAGTTCCTTTCTTGCTCTGCCAATGAGGCCCACTTGCTCGTATATGGCCTCAATGTACTCCCATTGGTTAGTTATTGATTGTCCAATGGTGGTCCAGATAACTTGTTTGAGCTCTGCTGTAACTTTATCAAAACTGAGCTCCTTTTCTAGATCTGCAATTCTTTTCTTCAGAGCTTTTACTTCTCTTTCCCTCTCAACCACATTTTTCTTAGACTTATCATATTTTTCATTTATTTTTGCTAAGCTGTCCTGGGCTTGGCTGAGTTCTGACATCTGAGCCTCTAGCACCTGTATTTCTTGCCTCAGCTTCTGCATGTCCAGGCTCTCAGCCTGTTCTGTTGTTGGTGCTGTGGTGGTTGGTGTTGTGGTGGTTGATGCTGTGGTGCCTGGAGCATCCTGCTGAGCCTGTTGTTTTGGAGGGACAGTATCTTGAGGGGTCTCCTCAAGGTTTATTGCTTCTGTAGGTGGCCTTGAAGATTGCCCTGCCTCCCTCCTCTGCAATGCTGCTTCCAATGTAGTCTCTGTATCTTGCAGCTTTTCCTGTGTTTCTATCAGCTCCTTGTATAATGTCATCAATAATGCAGCTGCATCCTTTTCTTGCCTCTGCTGGGCAACCTCATCTGTTTGTGGGTGTAGAGTTGGGGGAATCTTCATTTTCTTTTTTATTGCAGGCATGTCTGCATCCCTCAGTTTAAGGACTTGTTGTATTGCCTTAACGTCATTGGGGTCATGCCCAAACTCTATGATTATTTCCTCTAATGCCTTGATTCTGTTGTCTTTAGCTTGGGAGGATGCCCTTTCCAACTCAAGCTGTGCTGCAGTGTTGTTCAAGCTATTTTGCAGCCTGTAATTAATCAAGGTCTTATCTGCCAGAGTGGCATAGACCATCTCACCCGTCTGCTTGTGGAGCTCAATCTGATCTATGGGGTGGATGTCTTTTGAAAGGACTTCTAAATTAGTCCTGATATAATCTGCAGCTGTTTGAGGTTGCTGCACTATAGGAGTGAAATGGCTCATGGTCATCTTGCCTTCTTGCACATCAAAGGCAGCCATGAGCCTTTGCTAATTTGCAGGAGCCATATTTAATAGGTGATTATAGAGCCGAATTTTTATTGGCTCACTCCTTCGTTTGGCTTCTTTAAATTGTTCTTTTATGCTTGCACCTGTTCCCTGCTGCTGCCCTGAGGAGCTCACTTCTCCCAACGCTGCCCTGTCTTGCTCTTGTTGCAAGGAACTGGCAGAAGCCTCCATGCTTGGAATTTCCTCCTCTGAGAAGGGATTTAGCCTTTGCCTCTTCTCTACTGTTTCAGTGAGGGGAGTCTCCTTCTCTCTCTTTCTGCTAATGTCCTCCCTTTGAGGGGTCTGGAGGACAGAGGAATCAACCCTGGAGTCTTGCCTTGGAGGTGCCACTGGTGTTGTTTGTTCTTGGGTAGCCATCTGGGCCTCTCCTTTTTGCTTCTCCTGACCCTGTTGGTCTGCTTGTTGTTGTTGCTGCTGGGGCTGCTGTTGTTGATCCTGCTGGGGCTGTTGTTGTTGATCCTGCTGGCCCTGTTGTTGTTGTTGGCCCTGTTGGCCTTGTTGGTCCTCTGCTTCTTTCATCACTTTATCTTTTCCCTTGCTCTGTCCTTGATTGGAAGTTTGCACTGCCTCTTGTTGTGTTGCAGAGGATGAAGCAGGTGCTGTTGTCTGAGGATTTGGTAGAGCAGGCACTTGAGAAGGACATTCCAAGTCAGCCATTTTTAATAAATGCCTTCTAGCCCTTTCAACTAGCTCTTCTTGAGATACAGGCTCTATTAAGGTGTTTTTCCTCCAATTTGGTTGGTTAGCATGTCTCAGGATGTGGAACATGCTCTCATGCTCATAGCTAGAGAGCTTGCATCTCTGTCTTCTCAAGGATATAAAGTCATTGGGATCATAGGGCTTCCAAAGGAAGCTTTGATTTAGGCCAAGGCCTTCCAACATCCTATCTGCTTCTTTCTATCCTTCTCTTCTATTTAGGATGAAGTGGCCTAGCTGGTTTCTAACTTTAAGTTGTGCCCTTTTTCCTTTTCCTGCAAAGTGCACCTGGTCGGCATTGCCAAATTGCCTGAAATACTCCAGGGTAAAGAGCCTCATGGGCACGAATCTGGGCAGCTTGTATGGGCACAACTCACACCCATATATCCTAATCACAGTGTAATGCTGGTAAAAATACAAATCTCCTATGTTGTAGGCACTGGACAGTTGCAGAATCCTCTGCATTTCATCAGAGAGTCTTGGAGGGGGGGCTGTCAAGAGTAGAGACATGGCTGGATGAATGAATAAGTCTATGAACTCAGTATATGTATATGGTGAATATGCACGGACGTGGAAGACTGAGCTCCAGTATACCACTAATCTTGGGTTTCCTGCTGCATCTGTTCTCTTGATTTCAAAAGAGAACTTCTCATGTTGATAATACAAAATGAGATGATAAATATATGAGGTGTATCTGAATACTCTCTCTCTGGGTAAGTGCAGAAATTTCTCATGTATCTTGTCAGAGATATATGTGGCATAGTCATAACAAATGGGGGCGTTACCAGGGGAAAACATTGTCATCATTACTAGCACAGTTTCCTCTATGAACTTCATTGAACTGTACCCTAGCACTGAGCTTATCATGTATGCTAGGTCCAGGCCTAGTTGATTTAAATAGCCATCAAAGATGGGAGGATGCAGCACTGTGTCAGATTTATTGATAAACAACTGATTAAGCTTAAGGATCTCTGCCTCTGTAAGTACCTTGGCTCCTTGATTGATTAGGTCCAGCAGGGATAAAGGAACCAATTTCCTTTGAGTCTTGAATTGGACCATCTCCCTGATGGCCTCAGCGGTGCTGTAAAATACAACTACACCTTGTGGGTTGAGCACAGCCCTCTGCGCAGGGTCATAACAGGCAGCACACAAGTGGATGAGTTCAGGGAACCGGTTGACCTGAGGCATCTTGAAGATTGGGAGGGAGGACTCCCAAATTCCTAGGATATCTGTTCCATCTCTGTGCTTAGCCCTGAGCTCATTCAGCAAATGAATGTGAAATGTACATCCGGATCGGGCGTCCTCCGAGATTTGGTAATCTAGGTCTGCCAAATCTTGCCAGTCTAGCTCTCTCTGAGGAGCATTCAAGGGGGTAACATTAAGGGCTACTGATGCTGAAGGGGTATCCATGTCTGTTTCAAATATTTCTTTGAGATGACGAGTGTGCTAACCGAGAAAGTGGAATTGCGAGGAACTGAAAAGCAGCAAGGTTTCTATACAGCAGAATAGGGCAGTGCCGAGCTTTTTGAGAAGGTTTTTTATGCAGCTTAACAGACCTCCCTTGACAATTTAGGAGCAGGCTAATAAGTTCACGATTGTGCGAACAGGGAAGGGTTTGACTGGAATTTGAAGTATAAGAATGGCTCCACCACTGTAATTCAACCTTAAATTGTTCAAGGGAGATAGGATATACTTGGTTTCCCGGTAAAATTTCAGTTTTATGCCTGGTTCAGGTGGATTTTACAAGAAATTGCGAAAAACCAGCTTACGAGGAGATGAAGTGGCAAATACCTGTTTAACCAGTAGCTTGGGACGAAATAGTGGTTGGGTTGGCGCTCTGAGCTTCGGCGGATGGTTGTAGTTTGGCTGGTAGAGTGGTCGTCGTGGTGTGCATGCAGACAGCGCAGAGGTCTTTTTCACAGAAAATAACCAAAAATGCGAAAAAACCGTAAAATATGGCCTTTTTGCTTTATTGGCGCATTTTTTGAATGACGTCAGCATGTGGGTCCAGGTTGGATGACGTCAGCAGGACGTCATCGGGTGACGTGGCGGCCTAAGACCGGTCCACGGGGATGATGAGGTGGCGGCCAGGTGGGCGAATGGGGGACGGGGTGGGCGGCTGTGGCGATTGACGTGGGCAACAGCAGGGCGGGGACGTGGGGAGGACAGGTGTCGTCATATCGGGCCCCCTCCTGCACGGCAAGGAATCTGTCAGAGGGGGCTCCGACGGAGTTTGGCCGCGACACCTGTCCCCGCGTGACGCAAGCGTCTGACAGATATCAGAAGGTATCTGTCAGACGTCGGGGGCCTTCCGAAATTGATATGAGCCGTTGATCTGCAGGCATGTGATCGGACGGTTGTCGGGTAATGAACCTGCACGGCAAATAACTTCCATCTTTATTAATGGTCGGACGTTGGGCCCCTCCGAAATTGACGCTGACCGTAGATCTGGCAAAGCCGCGATCGGACGGTCATCGGGTCGATTAATTGCGTGGGCGATAGCAGTGAGTGGGCGGGCTTAAAAATTATATTTCTTGGCAGGCGCACCCAGCGGGACCCTCCACTTCATGGATGGTTTTCAAAGGTTTTTTACGGTTTTGTTTGTAAAAATCAACTTTGTCCGCCAACATTAGGAAATGGTGAAAAACAAAGAATTTTATGCAGAATTTTTTGTACAAAATATACAAAGGCAAAACTATAGGAAAAGGGGTTTCTGATGAAGTTTATATAAAAAAAGGCGGAAAGTGGCTCCTGACCTTAGGATAAGGCGGGGTAGGTATATTTTCATGAAATTTTCATCCTTTAATGGTTTAGGGGGTCAAAAAAGGTTTCTTTAAGGGTTTTTAGGCAAAAATGGAGACTTGGGTAGAGGAATGGGTTCAGATGAAAAAAAAGGGGTTGCACATGGGTTCTTGACCTTAACCAGTTGTTAATTCAATCCCCAGGGAGTAGAAATTATGGCTATAGTGCCAAGGAGGGGATATTTATACAGTGTGTGGGGTTTATACACCATGGTGTTATAATAATAGGGCAAATGAAGTATAGGGAGCTAAATAATAGAGTTAGCTGTTAATGTGGGGGGGAAATATGGATGAGGATCAGTACAACCAAGTTTTCTTGAAAACAACTTGGAGTCAAGAGTAGATCAAAATGAAAAGACTTTTGCACAAGAAATGTGGCTTTTAATGGCCTTAAGAACCACCATACACTTTGAGTTTTCCTTGTGATTATACCTGGTGCAGGGGTGTTAGTTATGAGTGGAGACCAAAGGGAGAGAGGGGAGTTAGACATGCTCCAGTGTGTTGTTTTTCCTGTACTTTGCATAGCAAAGTTGATCTTGGGGGAAACAGCATTTCTGCAACTTCATCTACCTACCCAATTATTTGCCTAACATTTTTTATTTCTTCTTGGAGGGTGCACTTGAACTTGCAAACCCTTTGTGTGCCTTTTCTTTTGCATTGGCTTTTTGTTTCACTTCCTATCTAATACTACCCTTATTCCTTCCAAGGGCCCAGATTAAGCAGTTGGGAACCTTAGTTTCTCTACCTAGCTACTGATCTGCCAAGATTAAACAGTTTGGACAGATTTCTTTCTCTATTCTACAACATAAATTGAAAACATGGCATGACCCAGATTAGACTGTTGGGTCATCCATGAAAATTTTAATAGGCCTGAAGGTATGTACACACCTTGTCTTCTTTTGCAAATATGGATCCTTTGTAGCAGCAAAGCAGAGCATATTTGGCACTTGAATTTTTGCCAATCATGAAATATGAAACCTATTGGTATAGGTAACCAACAGTGGCTCCACATGGGGATGGTTTTTCTCCTTGAAAGACCAAGAACAGCAGGTCAGTATGCCTTGGCCCTCTGAATTTCGCTTTTCCGACCTAGGAGTTTGTCATCCTGGATCCCTCAAAAAACAGACTAATTTATTGAAACTCCATTATGCAGTTCAGCCCCTTCTTGTATCTGCAATGTTTCTTGAAATGGACCTATTCACATGTTTTTAGGGATAACAATATACACAACAAATTCAGGATATATATACAACAAACTATGTACAAGAGCATGTGAATTATGTACAAGAGCAGGCATGCTGCATCTATGGAAGGTAGTCAAAATAGTGCTTCAGCATCCTGCCATTGACAGGGCCTTCATCCAAGTCAGTTTTGTCAAGATTTTCAAGAAAGTAGGTGTTATTTCCTTGCACTGCTTGGATGAGGAATGGTCCTCTCCAGAGGGAATCAAACTTTCCATGCTTTCCTTTGTTCTCTCTCCTTGAATCCCACTTGAGAACCTTATCACCTATGTTAAAATCCCAGCCTTGGTCCTTCTATCAAAGCTTTTTTGAGTTTTTCTTGTAAGATTTGGACTCTGTTGTAAACTTGGTCCCTGGTTTGTTGTAAGCATATAATCTGATTTACTCTCCTCTGTATATCATTAGGCTCAGCTTGACTTTCTTGGAGTAGCTTCATAACAGGGATCCCTAGTGATGAGGGGAACTTGGCTTCTAGTCCATAGACTAACTCATATGGGCTGACCCCAATTGATCTTTTGGTTGTTAGTCTATCTGCCCGTAAGGCATTGATAAGCTTCTTATGCCAATTTTTCTTGTTCTCCTCCAACACCTTCTTGATCATATTTACCAAGCTTTTGTTTGAGGATTTTGCCAGGCCATTTCCTTGGGGGTAGTATGCAGTAGAATGGCCCAAAATAATGTGGAATTTGTGGCAGAAGCTGACCATCTTTTTAGATCTGAAAGCAGCAGCATTGTCTGTTATTATTTTATCAGGGCATCCGAATCTAGCAAGGATATTGGTCTCAAGAAACTGTATGATGGTGGAGTCATTTGCTTGTCTGCATGGGATTGCTTCGATCCACTTTGTGAAGTAGTCTGTTGCTGTCAGAATCCATCTATGTTGGCCTGAAGATGAGGGATTAATCTCTCCAATGAAATCCAGGCCCCATTGCTGAAATGGTCTCTCTGTTGCAATAGGCCTCAGGGGTAGTGGGAGCAATTGTCTTTTCCTTCAAATACTTGACATTTGTGACATGCAGTGGTGAATTTCTTGACATCAGAGAAAATAGTGGGCCAATAGTATCCAGCTCTAAGTATTTTGTCCACGGTGGACTTCCAGTATAGATGCCCACCACAATCACCTGCATGAAACTCCTCCATGATTTTGTTAGCTTCATTTTCAATCAGACAATTTAGCAAGATGCCCTCATGGTTTTTCCAAAACAAATTTTCTTCTACGACACAGAATTTTAAAGCCTTCATTTTTAAGAATCTACATTTAGTTCTGGACAGCCCTGGGGGAGCACACAGGTTTTGTAACACATAGCAGATATCAGAATACCAGGGGGATTGCTCAAAGGCTACATTGATCTTTGGAGTCGCCAGCTCCTGTTCACTGTCCATTTGGTTGATGTCTAGGGCTTGGAAATTTGTTTCAGACATTAATTTGGCTAAGCCCTGCCCTTTTATTAGTTTTGTAGGCTTTATTTCTATGTCAAATTCCAGGATGTTTGCAATCCATTTTCCTCTTCTACCCTCCAAGTTTTCTTGAGTGAGTATATCTTTGACAATTGGGCTTGGCACGTAGGCTATTATATGGGAGTACAGGATGTAAATCCTAAAGTCCTTAATAGCTTTCACCAAAGCATATGCTTGTTTTTCCATGATTTGGTACTTGAGGGTGCATCTTTAAGAGCTTTACTAAAGAAGCAATGGGTTTCTCATTCCCTTGGTCATCTTTCTGTAGTAAAACTGCAGCAATTGTATGTTCAGAGGCAAAGGAGAATATGATGAACTCTCTATCAAACTGTGGGTTCGTTAGGATAGGGGTTTGGGTGAGGGCAAACTTGATGCCTTCAAACGCTTGTTTGGCTTCCATTGTCCATTTGACTTTGGAATCCTTTTTCAACATATTGTTAAGCAATCTGCTTAGCTCAGCCAGGTTTGGGATAAACCTTCTTAGAAAGTTGATTTTTCCTAGAAAGCCTGTAATTCTTTTATATTTCTTGGATGGGGCATTTGCTGGATAGCCTGGATTCTGTCTGGGTCTATTCTGATACCGTCTTTGGAAATAATGTGACCTAGTAGTTTCCCTTCCTCTAGTCCAAACAAGGATTTTTTAGGGTTCAAGGAGATTCCATATTTCCTGCATGTTGTGAATATCTGCCTCAGATGTTTTAAGTGGTCTTGGTCAGATTTTGAAAAAGGTGTGAGATCATCCAAGTAGATGACCAGAAAGTCATGGATCTCTTTAGAAAAGGCAATGTCCATTGCTCTTTGAAATGTAGCCCCTGCGTTTTTCAAACCAAAAGGCATTTTGACATATTTAAAGGTCCCCCATGGGGTTGTGAATGCAGTTTTGTCCTGATCATCAGGATGGACTAAGATTTGATTGAAGCCTGAGAAGCCATCAAGCAAGGAAATCCTAGAGGCCCCTACTACTCTCTGTAGGATGTGATCCATCTTGGGTAGGGGATAATTATCTTTCAGTGATACTTGGTTGAGGTTTCTCAGATCTACACAGAGCCTAATTTCCCCGGTTTTCTTTCTTGTAGGGACCAAGTTTGAAATCCAATCAGAAAATCTGATTGGTGCTATGATGCCTACTTTGAACATTTTCTGTACTTCTTGCTCCATTGCTGGAAGGAGCATGGGATTAATTCTCCTCAGTTTTTGTTTAAAAGGCTTCTGATTTGGCTTTGGTGGGATAGTGTGTTGTATCACAGAGGTATCATAGGATTTTAGGTCCTCATAACTCCATGTAAATACATCTTGAAACTCCTTAAAAAGGTCAATATATTTGGGCTTTTGATCAGGAGGTAATGCAGCAGACAGTTTTATGATTTTGGGCTTCTCAACTGTCCCAATGTTATGTTCTTCTATAGTAGTGTTTAGGGGCTGCAATTTTGGTTTATTGGGTACATCATTAGGTTTAAAAATGTCTTCTAGAGGAGCTAAGCCTATTGGAAGAAAATTGTCCTTTAATTGTATCACTTCAGTTTCATATTCAGCTATTTCCTCATTTTCAACCTGTTGGATTTCTTGTATATTGTGTTGGTTGAAGATGGTAGGATGTAGCATTTGATTGGCTGTTTTGGGTGATATTATTTGGTAGTTGTGTTCATCATGTATTTGTGATTGATTTTCTGGCTCAGTGTCTATATTCAGACTTGAAAATTCTTCTTGTAGGGTCAGAAAATTGTTGATTTGTGTATCATTGTTAAATACCTGCCAGTCTTTGACATTGTTTGGGACTGATGGTCTGTGTTTTACTTCAGCTGTAAAATAGTGATGAGGTTCAAAAGGGAGCTTGCAGGTACTTGCAAACGTAGCTAGACTGTGAGCATGGAGGTTTTGAGCCCTAGGGATTTTGGTAATCTGGAATTCAGTGAAGGATTCTAGTAGCTCGGTGGCAGCAGACCTGTAAGACCTGAGTCTTTTTTCATTGGTGACAAAGTTGCCTTTGACTTGTTGGATGACTAGGTCTGAATCCCCTAGGATTGATACTTTTATGGCTTGTAGGGTTTGTACCAGCTTGAGGCCTAGTAGGAGAGCTTCATATTCAGCCATGTTGTTGGTGCATTTGAAGTTTAGTCTGTAGGCTCTGCCTTCTGCATGGTTGTTTTGTTTGTTATGGATCCATATTCCTGCTCCTGCCCCTAGCTTGTTAACTGATCCATCAAATTCTAGGAACCACAGGATTTCCTGTTGTAGGGGAGTTTGTTTAACATTTCTGCAGTTTGGGCTTGTGAGTGGAAGTTTGGATTGTTTTTTGTTTAGTTTGACTTCTGGGGCAATTTTCCCATTTAGTAAGATCAGCTTTGTGTTTAGGGGGGCTGTTTGTTTATCCCAGTCCTGATCTTTTTTGAGTGTCTGATTTTTATCTTCATATGTTTTGCCCTCTTGTACATTCTCCTTTTTTAACTTAACCAACGTTTCCCTGTCAAGTTTTCTTTCATTAATTTGCTGATCTGTTTTGATTATCTGAGTTTCTTTATTGTTTGTGTGACCTATATTGTCGTTGAACAAAATATATGAGTCTATATCAGAATGGACAGCGTATATGGGGAAGTTTTGAGGCTTCTCTGTAGTGCTGACCATGTATTTCATTAGAGACTCTCTATACAATCTCTTGGGTTGGCCAAAGACTGTGATAGTAGCATAGGACATGTCCAATTGAAGGGACCCTTGCAGTTTTGCTCCCCATGATCTTGATAATAACATCCCATATTTGGGTGGGATATCAGCAACCACAACATCCATCAGGATTGTTTTGTTTGGATATTGGACCAGGGATACACACAAGTCTTTTATTAGGCCTAGGCATTTAACCTGGCTGGAATCAAATGAAAACAGGTCCTTGTATGGCCTAGTAATATCTAAATTCAGCCTTTCCATGACAGCTTTTGGCATTAGGTTATGAGAAGCGCCTGAGTCAAACATTGCATTGTGTAGTATCTTGTCATGAATATGCAAGCTGACATAGAAGGGTAGAATCCCTGTGACTGCTGTTTTTCCATCAACCTCTGGACCAAACAGTAATTCTGGGGTGTCATCCAACACATTGACATTGTCCACATTGACATTGTCTTTGTTTGGAGTGATTTGGAGGGACTTTTCAATCTGCTGTTTGTAGATTTCATTCTTGGCTAGCTCTGCCAGAGGGATGGCTATTTTTAGTTTTCCAATTTCAGTTTCCAAGTCAAAGGGTTTCTCAGCTTGGGTTTTAGTGCTATGGGTGAGCCCTCTTTCTTTATTTGGTAAGGTTTCTTCTTGATTTTGGGGCTTATGTTTCTCAATCACCTCTTGAGGCCTTTTGCTTGGATTGGAATATACAGCTGATGTAGCTGGTGGGTTTTGTGTATGTTCAGTAACTTCTTTAATAGTTACTTCCTTTGTAAGTGATTCAGTTGCATTCATTGGTTCTGTTACTATGGCATTCTTGGGCTGCTGTCTTTCTTTGGTTTTTTCAGGTTGTGTGATGTTTACAGTCCTACTTCTTAGTTTGTACTATTTGTGGACCTCATAGACAGAGGTGTCATAGCCTTGTTTAAAATCAAATGATTCACCTGACTTTGTTTGGAACGGTTTACTGTCTTCTTCTTCATGATCTTCTTGACTTAGGAAGACATGGTGCTCATCATCAAGACCCATTAGGTGGATATGAGTGTCATCCACTTGTTCTTCTGATGTGGATGTTTCAGCATAGTTTTCTTGAAATGGAGGTCTTATTTCTGGATCATTGTTGGTTTTGCCCCCACTAGGATTTTGGTTCCTCCTAAAGTTTGGATTTCTGTTAGAGTTATTTGATGGTGCCTCCCATGAAGACTTTCTTTCCACAGACTCTACCCTGTCGCCCAACCTCTTCATACCAGAAATTATTGCATCTAATTTTTGTTCAAAGGCTGAGGGTTCCTCCTTAAAGGCAACCCTCTTTTCTAATCTAGCCCTATTCCTCTTAGCAATCAGGTTTGCCTCAACTGTCACAACAACCTTCTGAGCTTCTTCAACGATTTGAGGGGCTCTTTCTTTTAGCTGGTAGGCCATGTCCGGGTCAAATCCATCTGGAAATTTATATAGGGCCAAGTCAGGAGGAGGCCTCAAGTTTTGAGGTATTGCATTATATACATTATTAAACCTAGCACAGTATTCCAGAACTGTCTCTTGAGGACCTCTTTTAATCATATCATATTCACCAAGTATATGTAGAGGATCCTTCTTTTTATCCCATTTGTTTGTGAAGGATTGGTAAAGCTCATCAGGGTTATTAATGGTGTTTGCAGGGAGTGACCTGAAACAGGTTCTCACATCCCCTGTTAAGCTTTGGACAAATATTCTCATCCTCACAGTATCATCATCTATCTCATAATTTTCAAAATGATCTTGCATTCTCTTAGCATGTTGGATGGCTGAATAAGGGCCAGTGGAGTCAAAGTACGAGATTTTGGCTTGATAGTCTTGAGGTAAGGCCACAGGATTGGCAGGCAATTGCAGAGGTGCATACCTCATAGCCATGTTCACAAGATTCTGAGGATTGACAAGGGTAACTGGGATAACAGGAGCAGTGGGTACCACAGGGGTAACAGGTATAGAGGGATTAAGAGTGCTAGTCAAGGGAATGTGTGAAGGGGAAGAAGATATGGGTGGGGGGCTTTGGGATGTTGATGGAGAGCTAGGAGAATTAGGAGTGGAATGGAATAAGACTTTGATTGGAGTGGAGATAGGGTTAGGGTGGACTGTCTCTGGACTAAAGTCAGCAAGGTTATCTTATTTCTGCTGATTCCTAATTAGTCTGGGGATTGTATTGGGATTGTCAAATACAGTAGGAGGGTTGGGATCAGGATTAGCCCTAGTGTACCAAGGATTCTTCTTGGGAGCCAGCTTTTGAGCTAGTCTTTTGGATTTTTGCTGAAAGATTAATAGAGCAAGGACTGGACAGGAGCTCTGAAAGATCTTTGTATCTGTAAAAGGGTATCTGAGTCAGTTCTACCTTAAGGCTGCAGATGTTTGTATGGGAGCAGCTTTGAAGGTTTCTTGACTGATGTTCAGATTCTGAGTGTAATCTCTTGGTAGATATACAGACCTTTAGATCCTGAGGTCCCCAGTGGAGTTGCCATTTATGTTAACACCCAGGTTGTTCCCTTTGACTCTAAGGGAATACGGCCAGGGTAACCACTAACCAATCTTTGGATTACAACTTCTAGCCAAGCTGTAATCAGAGAGGGCTCTCTCTTTATGATTTGTCACTGTTCAAATGAAGTTTTTAGGCTAGTTATGAAATGAGTGTTTGATTGTCTTTTATGTTTGGTTGGGAGGATGATTTTGATATCTTTTTAGAGTGTTCTCTGTAGGTGAAACTAATCCATTGGGTAATGGGGTCTGCAACAGTTGCTTTCTTGAGATCCTGGATTAAGTGTTGCTGGGATTACAGGGCCTGTTTGTATTTCATAAAACAAAATGTAAATTTGTGAGGGTGAAGTGAAAACAACTAGCTAGGAGCATTTAAGAATTCCTTACTGAGCTGGGTAGTGGGGAAAGAGGTCTATTACTTAGGAGCAATTACTTGAATTCCTAAAACCAATAGATTACTGTGATGATATGGTGTGAAAAGTAGCACTTAAGAATTACTCTTTCATTACCATAACTGAAGAAAACATATGAAATAGCTTAGATTGAGCTCAAGGTAACCAATGATTAAGTCCTGACACTATTCTTTTTCCTTGCTACTTAGATATTGAGTACATGGAAAACACGAAAGACATATGAAAGTATAATGGACACATGTAAAACAAAGAGTAACAAGAAAACTTATTGAGCCATGAAATACACAGGAATCCTGCAACTTTCAGCCATACACCAGCCAGACATCAGAAACATAATGCTTTTAGAAATCCCATCATCTTTGTATTAGCTCTCTGAAGATTTACAATCACAAAATAGCTCTCAAGAGATTTCTTACATCCGGAGTCCAACCCCTGCTAACAAATGCGAGAGGGAATATATAGAAGTTTGATTACAAAAAATATCTCAGGCATTAAGTCATCTGAGAAGAAAATATCTTCATACACTCGTACATGGCTTGTAGGTGAGAAGTAATTACAATCTTAAATGAGTTATAAAAGCTCTTAACTCCCGTCAGAGTAATATTGACCTTTGGGGCTCACGGAGTCGGTTGAGCGGCTTTATCATAACTGCTGAATGACTTGCTGTGCAACTGTTACTTTTCTGTGTCTTCTTGGCCCCGCCACCTGTGCTTGCTGATGCTGTTGTTGCGGCCGAATACCTATGCTGAGTTGGCTCAACGTCTTGATACCTGCTGATGTATCTTTTGTCCAGCTTTGTATGTAATACAAACCTTTTGCTGAAGAGAGAGATGTGTTTAATTAACTTTGATTCAAAAGCAATCCTATTAAATCCTGCCATGTGTCTGGAGGAGGCAGCTGCTGTTTCAAAATTGACCCTAAAGTCTCATCAGCCTCTGTATATTTGTAGAAGTGAGGGGGATCATCAAATAAGTGTGTGACTTCATTCTTAATAAAAAACAAATTATCTAATCTTTCAAAAAGAATTTTCCCTGTTACTGGGCCTGCTCCTGAAGATGCACTTGGTGCCTCAGCAATCTGTATCGCTGCAAAACTGCTTACTCTCTTGATATACTTGTCATGTGAGAGTAACCTCCCTGATTCTAACAAGCTGGGGAGCCCTCTGTCCTGCAGAGCCAAGAACCTATTCTGGAATTTATTTATGTTAGCTTGCATATCCTGGATTCTTCTGTCCAGGGTCTGAATTAGGTTCCTCATTGTCAGGACTCTTTTGATTACAGAGATTGTTTCAGTCCTGTTTCCAATTCCCATTCTCACCAGCTGGGAACTTGTCCTGTAGTTGAGCACTTCAATCATCTTGGGGGCGATCTCAGGCATATTGCCTGTCCTTGCTCTGTGCAGTTCTTTTCTTGCTCTACCAATGAGTCCCACTTGCTCATATATGGCCTCAATGTACTCCCATTGGTTATTTATTGATTGTCCAATGGTGGTCCAGATAACTTGTTTGAGCTCTGCTGTAACTTTATCAAAACTGAGCTCCTTTTCTAGCTCTGCCATTCTTTTCTTCAGA